>CM076456.1:8462500-8527500 GCA_038419695.1 Scomberomorus guttatus | reverse complement strand
ACAAAGAAAAGAGCAGAGGCGGTACATCACACAAGAAATGCCTTATATCTAATGAGTGTGGATTGTTTAGGCCATCTTTTACTGACTAAATGAGACAAGCGTCAAGATCTGGGTGGCCAACCTCGGTTTAAAAAAATTCCAGGGAGAAACCCTGGAAATGTACTCAAGTAAAAGTATAAGGTCTCTAAAAAAGGAAATACTTAAATACTTAAGTACTTGAGGAAACTACTTTTCCACCTTTGATTACTGGAACAGGAGCTGTCTCAATGGCAATAAGATGTATAACTGTCATGTCTCATCAATCGATAAGTGGTCCAGGAAGTTTTGGTTTATTCCAAGTTATGTAGGCCTTTCCTTTCAGGATCTGGAGCATGACAGTGCAATTTGTGCTCGACTGGATTTCATTAAAGACAGGCAATGCTAATCAAGCAGATTTGAGTTAATCATCTTTTCAGTTAATCTCCCTGGATGAAAGCCGCAGGGATCTGCACCTCAATCTACCACAGCGTCTGACAAATGAAGAGTCAAAATGACGCATGGAGGGATGGATCCAGTGATGGTCTGATGGATGGAGTGATGAGAAAGGAGGAGTGGGGAGGTGGGGGAGAAGGTGGCAATGGACATACTGACGGCGGAGAATAGATGGGTGGCAAGACCGAGACAAGAGAGCGGGAGGGAGCGACACAGCGAGCAACAAACAGATTATGATAAATGTCATTCTATTATTGCCCGAATAGAATTTAGGACAGCAAAGGAGGGAGGAGGAGGGCGAGACAGAAAGAGAAAGACTGAGAGGAGAGGCTGTGGGCTGGGGGTTAGTAGAGTGTTAAGTTCAGAAGTGTGTCATTAAATACTGGAACACACACTCGGCAAACACAGAGACACAAACACACACTGCTGTGGTCCCTGAGTGACACAGACAGCCTGGTCAGCGGCGGTCACAGCATGTTGTGTCGCCTCAGCAGGTTGTCTGCTGGGTCATACAAAATGGCTTCATTACTGCTCTGCTGTAGAGGCTACACAAAGGGTTTTTATGTCAACGAATCATAACTACATACTACATTACATCAATTTTGACACGTTATTACAGAAAACAAAGCAGCTTTCACTGAGAACATTGGAAAGCTTTATAATCTGCTCGCTCTGTGTCAGGAGTTTTTTCATCAACACTATGAATTAACAAAAATTATGATGTACAATATAATCATCTTAAACTGGCTGTAAGAAGTTAATAAACAGGCCGTCTGGTAAAACCCCAACAGGTAAGAGTATTTTCAGACATTTAATATTACATTATACATTCCATTAGATAATATTCTTGGATGTCCGGTGGGTTTTTTTGTAACGGATGATGAATTTATATGTATTTGTAACCTTTGATGGTAGAATTTCCCAGAATAGGTGTTGGAGCTTTATAAAATATCCAGTTCATCTCCTCTCATGTTAGATAGCAGTCACAACTCTTCACCCAGACTAATTCTAACAGGGTTTTGTGTATGTAATGACTTCACACTGGGAAACTGACAAAATTAAGTTTACTCAAGGATGCATACTCAATTAGATTGATTTTTTTGTGTTTTAGATGGACACTATTGTACCACAACACAGTGAGAGTAGGAAATTGAGGAGCTACTCACAGCTGGAAAAAATAAATATAGTATTGGGCAACTCCATGAATATCTTGGAAAATGGAAGTGATAAAATATTTGTACAAACTTTTAGCTTTCTCTTTATTTTTCTTCTGAATAACAGCAGCTTTCCAAAGTCATCATTTTACTGACATCCTTCTGTGCACATCTTGTATCGTTCTTGTTATAAGAAAACTTTCCATTTTTTTCTTTTATACTAACAGCTAAAACCATATAATATGAGGATTAGTATAAAGTGCACATTCAGATTGTATCCAGTCGACTAAAACTGAAGGAGAGTCTGAGATGAAATGGTGTAATAAAATGCTAATATATTCTGACTTTGTTCCAAATGCAAAAGCGTCACGGTTTTTCTGTCCAATACTGAAACCTTTTCCAGCTCGACCAGTGGAGAAAAAAATATTACTGTCTAATCATCAAGCCAAACATATAACCAAAGAAACTAAACCTTTTTTACAAGAAGCAACAGTGTTGCTGCAAGCTATGGTGTTAATTTAAATTAAAAAAAACAACACCAGCGCTAACAATGGCAATTTTAATTAACTGATAACTGATTAAAAATGCAAAATGTTCCCTAATTACAGCCTCAAAAAGGTGAAGATTTGCTGTTTTTCTTGATTTTTTTTCAAACTTAATAGCTTTGAGAGGTGGACAGACAAATTTTAAATATGCTCACAATCGTTAGGGGCATTTGTCATTTTTATTTTTTTATTTGAAATATAAACAATAAATAAATGCAGTTATCTTAAAGTTGCAGCACTAATACCATCATCTTCAGTGCAATCAGTGCAAGCTGCAGAGTGAAGTAATCTGTTTTTTAATGTGTTTGTGCTTACACACGCGCATTATTTTGGCTGATTTAAAATTGGTGAAACTGGATCTACAAACCAATCAAAATTTTGTTGAAAGAAAAAATTTACTTGGTCCATCTTAACGAAAACTATCTGCTCACTGAAAGCTGGCACGTAGCCACATCCAGTGTGGGCTGGATCATCCAGTGAATAGCAGTCAGTGAATACTGTTTCAATTATCTAACCAATAAAAATAAAAATTACGTGACTAATAAAAATAAAACAATTCTTGTTTCTTGCTTCTTGTTTACCATATGATGATGATGATGATGATGATGATGATGATGATGACGATGGGTCAGATTTTTAAGTGGCAGTGCATTTCACAAATGCCAGATTGCGAGCAGCCAGATTACAGACTGAACTCTTTGTCCCTGCTCTCCTTTGAAAGAGAACGGACTGAACTGTTGGACTATAGTGAAATAATTTCAGTGTTGAACACCAAGCCCTGTCGTCTGTAATCATCAACAGTAAGCTAATTTACAATTCGACAGTAGTAGCCTATTGCCTATTTCAATATCATTGTTTATTGGGTATAGTTTTTGTTGGGTGTACAAATGGATTTTGTGTGTGTGTGTGTGTGTGCGTGCGTGCGTGTGTGTGCGTGCACATGTGTGGTTTATGTGGCCGCTGTGCCAGGCTATGTTCAGGTATCATTTTTAACGTTATTGAGCATGTTGGTGCCGGTGTACCTCTATCCATAAGCTTGATTATTAATGATGCTGTTGTGTCTGTCAGCTGTGTGTGTGTCAATATGTGGCTGCCATGCCCCATATTGACTATGCAATGCTGTTAATGTTTGTCTAAATGTTCATCTTGGTGCCTGTAACATTGCCTTTAATGATGTATAAGGCCTGTATGATTAAACTATGGTACATTCAGGCAAGTATAGCTGTAATGGCCTATTTTGGTTAACATATGCATTTCAGAACCTATTAAGTATGATTGTTCTTGGACAGGCTAGGCCCACCTGATTTTCTATGCCCACCCACACTATGATTTCTGCCTACGCTACTGACTGAAAGCACATATCAGCCCATCTGTGGCTGTTTCACCTTGATTGAGCAGTGATGCAAATAATATGATCGAAAAGAGGAACTATGCATGCTGATTGGAATTCAAAGTGTGTTTGTGCACGTGTGTGAGTGTGATAAAAATAGAGGAAAAGGGTGAACATAAGAGTGAAAAGAGCAGAGAAAGACAGAAGTAGTTTCCAGCTGCGAGAGCCTCACCCTGTTCCCAGCATGTGCCAACTGCAGGCTGGTGTGTGTGTGTGTGTGTGTGTGTGTGTAGGTATGACTGTGTGTGCTTTGGTGTAAACTGGGATACAGAAGCAAAGGAAAAAACACCCAGGGGTTGTGGGTGGATGCCGTGGGTTGCCAGCTACAGAGTCTATGCTAATGCTATGCTAATAAACACACACACACACACACACACACACACAGACATATTCACCAACACACTATAGAACACTACTGTTTGTTTGGTCTCCTTGAAAAAACAAAACGTTACATAATATAAGCTCCTTATGTAACGAACAGAAGTCACTACACGTATGCTCACACACACAGACGCACTATTGCTAAGGCAAAATACACATGAGAGACAAATGCAGGATACAAGGTCAGACCCATGTAAAGCAGTATACACACAAACACACTAACACGTAAACACAGGGAGCCAAGAAGCAGGAGGATTAAAAATAAACAGCTGCTCTGCTATGTGCAGCACAAATGTGCTCTCTAAACATTGACTTTATTCATTCATTTATGTAATTCACACAATAAGCAACAGGCCTGCACGCACGCACACACAGTGCTGTGACCCTACCGGATGTCTGTGTGTGTGCTTTGGACAGCAACATGGGAACATTGTTTAGTTAATCTAATTCCCACACATAAACTGTGGGAGTTAATTAATGAGGAAAGTATTCTGTGAGCATAAAACTAATCAATCAACTAATCATCAGCAGTTTCAGCACTGTGAAACACTTTTTGAGTGTAAATCTTGATTTTGAGCATGCTCAGTGCAATATGCAGTTTGTTAGAGGGGACATCCAAAGTGTCATACAGTATAAAGAGCCAAAATCACAATCATTCCTCTAACTAGCCTCTGTTCCACTAACTCCCTTGGGACAGTCTTATCCACGGCTTGGAAACCTTAGGGAAGTGGCCGTGCACTGCTCCTTACTGAAAGTGGAGAGTTTAACCTGGAACACAATCACTCCATTAGTGAATTATTATTCATCTTTGAACCCTTTTCTATGGTAAAAGTGAAACATGCTGTTTGAAAACAGTTTCAGAGCAGTAAAGCATAAATCTCACTGTTGTTTGGTTTCTCGAAGTATGTTTCCAGCAGAGCTCCTTCTTTGCCTCATTCTGGTGCACAAAGCTGGAATTAGCTCACTGTTGCCCCCTGTGGGGTAACCCCTAACCGTAGGTAAGTGTGTCTGAAAAATGTCAACACACACTACACTTAACCCACACTGGATAAACACTTTTCTTAATACTGCTTCAAAGTGATATTCAGAGCCAAGTGTATCCCACAATTCACCACGGTATATTGCGCAACACCAATATACACACCTCTTTTATGTCCACTAAACCTATGTGCTTCTAGATAACCGTAACTCTTTTGTCTGCTCAGCTCCTGATTTTTTTTTTTTTTTACTGACTGTAATAATGTTTGGTTGATCCAACTCCTACTTCAACAAATCATCTCAGCTCGATCGGGCCATGGAAAGTAGCTTATTTGTATTTGCATGAGTGATGAGATGTCTTTATTAATCAAGAGTGTCCCAGGGGGCTCTGATAAACCTCCACACTCTGCAAGAGTGTGGCACTTACCAAAAATACGTCACACAAGTAGCCACTTCCCTACTTGCAAATAGTTGCAAGTGTGGGTATTTGAACTGACGCTTAGGCTGAACTGCCATGTTGTTCCACTTCATTAATTCAGCCTGACAACATGTTCATGTTAGCCATTTTTTTGTTGTGAAGAAGAGGATATTTTGTTTTGTTTTGTCCTAACCAATCAGTAATGAGTGACGTATCCATACCAATGTTTTCAGTGAAGATCAAAGAAATATGCTGATTTAAGGATTATTTCTGTAAGTCTACTCATAAAAACTTTGGCAGCTGCGTCATTCTCATCCATGCTTGTTGCCATTTTTCAGACACCATTTTTTATGGATGTAGTAAAGTAGCTAGCTAGTTATTTAGGAGGAGGATGTCCCCATTCTTATCCCACCTGCAAAGCTCTGATTGGTTCTCTAACTGGAGGTAACAGCCGTCAATGAGCACACCTGACACATTTGAATGCCTGAATATGCTCAGCATAGTAAACAGACTTACTTTGAGTGTTTTGAGCACTTTAAGTGCTTCAATTATATACAAAGCCAAAATTATGTCCACTAAACCTTATTGTTTTCAAACCATCTACTCTTTTTTTGCTTTTTGCATTTTCCAAAACCAAGATTTTTTTTCAAACAATTATAATAATTGTTTTACAATTGATAAGTGGTGCTCGAACTGTTTCAGAAACTGGAACATGTTTCAGCTTTTCTAATAAAAGAAACCCTCATTGAGAAAACCCACAGGGCTAAAAAAAACTTTGGCTTTGGCTCTCCATTTTACAGTCACACCTACAAACAAAGGAAAAAGCCAACTGACCACACTGGGAAGTAGCAGGATCATGCTTTACTTCTGTGTCAAATCCATTTGAGTTAGTTCCATTTTGCGTGAAAGGGATACAAACTGCCAAATACACAGAACTTACAATTTTGTAAACAGCTGACAAAGGAAGCCCTTGTGATTGCTCAAATCTAGTGACATCATCCCTCAGGAACTGTTAAAATCACAACTGTCAACACTTAAATCGATTAAATTTAATTTAAATTGATTCACACACTGCAGGATTCAACCGTTTCCAAACAGCTTGCACAGAAAAACTAAAAACCCAACATGCAAAACAGAAAAACACCACAATACCCTTCAATACACACTTTACAGACAGAGGCAGAACAATCTAAACTCTGAGACAAGTTAAAGCTTCCTGTTCTCACAACCCATGGTGCTACTACAGCTGATAATAGTTCAGTAACACATAACAACATGCGGCCAAACACGCACACTTCCAGGCACTTGACATTAGTCTAAGAAGCAGACCACTTTTCACAGTGTCCTACATATGAGCCATTCGCACATCAGTGCTATTTGTCACTGCAACGACCTCCTATCAGCCTCAAACCCATTAGCTGCATATGTTGCATTTTTTTTCTCTCACACACACACACATACACACACACACACACATTTCTATCTATATGCAACACATGCTTTCTTTATTTATGTACTGACATCGACTGTCTCTCACATACAGAACACACACACACATGCATACCTTCACAGATAATGCTATATATAGACCATAATGTTCCTTTAACATAGCCCAGTCTCACAGGAAGTCCTATATTGCCTTCTCCATCGCCCTCCCTCTCCCACACACTCATATTTAAAATTAGATTTGTACATACACACACACACACACACACACACACACACACACAAACATGGATATTTAGACAAACAGCCTCCATAATAAGCTGATTTAATGTCAGGATCGTAGCCCAGCATCACTGCCAGGTGTCATTATCTAACAGCATGCATCTCTCAGTGTACAGTGAGTCTATCAGGGGGACGGAAGTGTTCACATAACAGTCTCCATGGAGACCACAAGTCTCTATTCGACAGTTTGATATCTCCAGAGTCAATATTTTTGACTGAATGTAATTGTTTTTACTGACTTGTTTTATCAAATAGGTAAAACAAGTCTGAAAGTGCAGGGCCTAAACAACACATTCAGTTCCCTTATGAGGAGGTTCAAACTAAAACGGAGGATGGTGATAGATCTGCTAACATCTAGTTATAAAATTCTGACTGGATTGCAAAGTTTGAAAGATGAACGAAAGCTTGATATGACTGATATAAGCTGTTTGGGACTTGAGATACTGGTATTTCCCAGGAATTGACGGCAAAATCTGTTTCAGTTCCCAAATGAATATCCGTGGGATTTTTTCACATGTATGTGCTTGTGTGTCTGAGTGCGCCAGCGCGTTCGCATACTGAAGAATATTGCATGTACTGAAACAAAGACGCGTCATTCAAACTTCTAACACTTCCACGAAACTGTCACCTGCAGCAGTTTCTTCCGTTTGTCTTTCATGCTAAAAAGGCAATTTACAGTCCAGCTGCATTGGCCACATATTTTACATTAAGTGAACAAATCTGTAGGCCTAAATGTTAAATATGTAAATGGTTCAACGAGTGATTTATCAGAGCAGTGGGGCCAGTTGCAGCACGGCATTCAACAGGTGAAGCACCGAGTACAGAAGATTGTTTTAATGATACAACTAAATGTCCGAAACAATGATTTAGTTCCTAAAACCACTGATATAACTTGCTGAGATGGCTGCATGCAATGGGAATCATTCCCGTTCCCGTTCTGTATAATCACTCTGACATTAAACTGGTGAGAGGATGCTGAACAACAGAAGATCTGTACAAATAGTTTCTGCGTGGTTGTGTGTTTTTTTCCGCCTCAAATCCACATGTCACATCAAAAAAATTAGGATAAACATCATTTTATGATTAATTAAATACAGTTTTGTTTTCAAAATCAAACTTTATTCCTGGTGAGAAATCCTGAGGAATCACACAGAAAGAGTAATATATTCCTGGAAAGTAATCATTTTAAAATGACCACACTCTTCAACCCTGGACCTGTTGCTTCTCCTACCAATAGACTGCCTAAAAGGGAAAAATATTTTAAAAAATATTTAAAAATATCTATTTATACAAATCTGAATCAACCCAGAAAATTCCAAAAATTAATACACACAATAAATAGCTTTGGTTTATCCTCCTTGAATATACCATGACAAGGAACAGAAAGCGCAGGACTCTGAGCCACAACAGTGCAGTCATGTGTGGCTGCTAATTTTGATGACACTGAAGAGGAAAAATTAATTCAACCAGACCGATGTTCAATGAAGGCAATGGTTTGGGCTCATTTAGGATTTAATAATCTCCTGGGAGCTTAACAGGAGCAGCTTTTAGTGGCGTTATTCTCAAGCTGTTACTACAGTGTGCTGAGCACTGACAACAGGGAGGATTTAGTCCTGTTTTTAGTCCACTGCAAAATGAAATAAATAGCAGTTAAGCTACTGTAAGTGGTATTGATCAAAGTCACTGTTTGACTGAAACGCTCACAGATTAAGTAGAGAAACATGTGCGGAAGGAAGAATGATGACAGCAACGCATCCCTGACACAAATGGTGACATTTTATCATACGAAATGTAAGATTTAAAAAACAAATGAATAAGATCGAATCAACACTACAAAGTGTGGCTTTAATCGCAGTAAGTTTGGAATGCTTCCATGCGCTTAAAACCCACATTAAAAATCAATTTAGTATTGTTTTGCATGTTCTGTGTCTATTCCCATCTCTGCTCTCTCCCTATCACAGCTAAGATGTCTTCTGTTATTTGCCTTTCCTCATCTCTCAGCATCAATCTGTTTCTCTGCTGTCGTTTCATCAGTGTGTCTCCATTGTCTTGTTGAGTGTCTCTCATGGGAGGCCCTACAGCAGTCTACCAACTGCTTTCCATTTATTCATTCCCTTGTGCTCCACTTTTCGTTGTATTTTTACTCCCGTACAAGCATCTTTTCTCCCCCAAGCTCTGCATTGTAGTCTCACTCTTTCTGTCCCTCTTTCCCCCCTCTCACAGCTGGATAGGACACATACAGGGCAGTAATGAGAGCACACAACGGTGTCTGCAGGAGGCACGCTTTCAGAGGCCATCCTGGATCACTGTAACCATGGAAATAAGTACCACTATGGTGTCATAGAGAGACACACACAGATGTTGTGCTCTTGACTCCTCAGACACCAAATGCATTAATTCTGAAAGATTTTTACTCTACTTTACAGTTTGTTGCCACACTACTCCACAGCAGCAGCTCTGGGGAGCCAAAATGCTAACAACACCTTCCAACCAACTCGCAGATATGATCATCACCTTACAGAGTGACAAAAACATACACATCAAGTACAAAATGACTGAAGTCCTACATGTAATAATAACACATTATATATAGCATAAATAAACATATGAGCAAAAGTTGGTATAGTATGTGCAACACAGCTCACACACTGTAACACAGCACATACATGCCACACAGGACAAGTGGGCTACAGGATACATACAGTAAGGCAAAGTACACAGTAACAATAAAATGTAAAAGCTAGTTTGCAAACTACTGGTGAGCTCTCTAATAACTTAGCTAGGCTAACCAAATAATTTACCACAGTTTACCCAAGATACTACTTGTACCATCTGCTCCTGTCACAATGGCAAACCTTGCCTCCTTAGGAGCACATTATTCTGGTAGATGATGGTTGTACATACCTAATATGTCACACCATTAAAGGTCCACACTGACAGGACAGTTTGCAATTGGTCAACAGTGCAAATCTGTGTGTCAAAGTTCACCAAAGATGATAAACCTCCAAGCTCCATGCACTAACTGCGGCAATTCCATTGAATTGATTTCAGTCCTATCTAATATTGCTTTGCCTCAAGGAAGCCGTTCTGGAAAATTATGGTTAAGATGTGTGTGGGGGGGATTAGAGTTAGAGCTGCAAGAATTAGTTGATTCATCGATTAGTTGGCAACTATTTTGATAATGGATTAAAAGTATTTTTGATGGCTCCAGGTTCTCAAATATGAGAGTTTGTTGCTTGTTTTTTTTTGTTTTTTTTGGTCTTACATTGTAGTAAATTTCATATTTGGGGGTTTTGGACTAAACAATTAATCGAGTAAATAATCTGCAGATTAATCGATAATGAAAATAATCGTTAGATGCAGCCCTAGTTAGACCGATGAAAAATCAGAGAAAGAAATTAAGGAAACAATGAGATTAAATATGGCAACAGTAAACACCACTGAGCCAGTACCCCACTAGCTCACTCAGTGGCTATTGATCAGCTGCATGGAATAAACAACAGAAACAAAGGCAGAACAATTAATAATGCTATCCCACTTTCAACATGAAGGATATGATCCATCCACTCATTCACTGTCTGGCGCTTCAGGTTGCAGCAGCAGCAAGCTATGTAAGGTAGCACAGATATTGTTCTCCCCGGCCACATCCTCCAGCTCCTCCTGGGGGATCCCGAGGTATTCCTGGGCCAGATGGGATTTATAATCCCTCGGATATGTGCTGGGCCTGCCCTAGGATATCCTCCCAGTTGGATGTGCTTGGAATACGTCCACAACTCCCAGACTATGAGAGATGTAAAAACGTCTATGGCTCGGGCATCTTCAGGCAAACGTGATCTCACTGAGATCAAGGAATCCAAAAGCCAGGGCTGGGGGACGGGACAGGACAAAAATACCAATCTGCTGTAACCACATGCATACTCTGTGACGGCAGACAATGGTTCAAAGGACTTGTCAATTGAAAAAGTGACCCTGAAATTACTTGTGAGAGGTTCAACAGATATGAAGGTTGGGGGTGAAAGCTAATTTCAAGGAGAAGAAATGGAAAAAGATCGGCAGAAAGACCTGTTGTTGCAGTTTATTGAAAGTTGAAATTTCTATTTGGCAGAGGTAAACTGCAGTCAGGGAAGAGAATATAAGGTTGATGCACACTACTGCACAGCTAATGGTTTATTACGACAATGTTGTGGGTCATGCCGTTCCAATTTTCAATTACTGTACATCGGCTGAGAATACACCCGAGCACACAAGCAGACACGCTTCATCTGCCTCATGCGGCTCTCAGGTGTGCAATAAGAGTATTTGTGTTTCATGCTTCGCTGACGAAAGTAGCTCTCGAATACAGCGCTCAGATAAGACCTGACTTCTCTCAATGGAAAGGTAATTCCTCAAAGCAAATTACACACGTATTCGGGCACACACCTCTTCATAAATAAACACATGAATACACGACAGCTCACATATTCACACATTTGCATGCACAAAGACACAAGGCGCAGCGAGGTAAAAAGAGGGAGAAGTCACCTCAAGCCATTTCTGTTAGACAGCCTCTCCTGGTCACTCCATGTTATTGATTTTAATAAGACGTCTAGACAAGATATCCTCAAGCAAGAAAGGGAGGAAATATGGAGACAGGAGACAGAACTGAGCCGGGACAGTGTTAAACAGGAGAACAGAGCAATAAGGAAGAGAGGGTTAAGTATTGCTTAGACTTTATTAGCCTCCTCATCCTTACCGATACGTGGGCTCAAATCTTTGTATATTATTTATGTAAAAAATCCAATATACAAAATACATTCAAAGCAAACACCACCTTTATCATTAGAAGACCATTGTTCCCGGAAACAGTCATTTGATGAGATATTGTGCAATTCTCATTCGTTTATTGTAATCATGTGATTCTTCAGTGTTTGCCCTTCCATTGACCTCCATGAACAATCAGGCAACATTACTACAGGTAGAATACTCACTATTTTTTCATTAATTCTGCATTAATCTGCTTGAATTTACTGATACAAACATAACAAACCCTGTCACTGCTTCACAACCATTATAAAGCATTTAATGTGAAGCAGCTGCAGTTTATTTCTCTCCAGCATTTATGACGACTAATGTCTCAGTGCATAAAAATGGATCTACATAAAGATGCAAGCATTTATGTTGGTTTTCGTGCTATTGCAGGTTATAATAGCAGCAGCCACTCTAAGCTTGTTAGACAAAGAGGATCAGGTGGGATGCAATTATTACAGAGTTAGCAACATCAAACATTCATGTCACCAAGGTAAGCAACGGTTTTTACCATTTCTGCTGTATGGAAAGCCACTGGAACCATGATTTTAATAAGTTTACACACAGTTTTTATTTTCATTAAAGTCTATTTTCTTTTGATTGTGTGCATAACTACAATAACAGCATGACAAGGTGTCAGTCAATATTTCTATGGAGAAGACACCAGCCACAAATGCAAATCAAAACTGTACCAAATTCAGAATCCTTTGCAGTTGCAAATAGGAACAAAACGCCACGCCATAATGTCTGAATTTGTCGAAAATTAACCCAGAGTCCTAAAGTAACAAAACTGCTTTGTGTTCATCTGTTTTCTGCAAAGTGTAATAGCTTTCCATAGCATAGTAGCTTCTGTTCATCATTAGTGGTAACAGCAACAGAACTGTAATCTTTTTTAAGCTTGTACCTTTGAGGTTATTTTTTTGTTTGTTTGTTTTTAATCAAAGAACCAGATATTATCTGATGCAGTTAGTCATCTTCTGTACTCAACTGGGAGAGTTTCATGCTCATCCAAGCCTTCAAAGAAAGGAAATGGTGCTGACACAGATAAAAAAAAAAACTCCTCCCACTTTACAACTCTGTTGCACACTATTGAAAAATAATTTGCAGAGTAGAAGGAAATCGTAGCTTCAAACTTCACTTTCAAGAATCCAAAAGCAGATCAAAACATATGTTTCTTGACTAATCCTCAATCCCCCTAAATTTGGAACCAGTTTGAATTCAGAGCCAGTTCTTGATACCAACATGTGAAAATCAAATACACTGTAAAGAGCAAGCCATCCATCATTCTAGGTTTTAATAGCTGGGAAGAAAGTATGATGGACAAAGGAGCACAGGAGAAAGAAAGAGAGAGGTGGAATTAAACAGAGGCCACTGATAAGATAAAGGACTGTGGCTATAAGAGGGAGGTGGGACACAATGGTAACAGGAAGAGAGATGAAGTGAAGATCGAAGGGAACAGACAGGGAAGCGTGTGTTTATGTGTGCATGTGTGTGTGTGTCTGTGTCTGTGTGTGTACATGCATGCTGGTGGAAGGCACTTTAAGCGAACAGGAGTGACAGGCGGAGACAGAGATGGAGAGGACAGCTTTGTGCACAGGCAGACATGGAGCAGCGCTAAATAAATCAGCCAGCGCTGCAACTAAGTGTGACTGAAATGTTTACGATACGCCAGCATAATGGAGAGACAGACGGGGCAAGAGAGAGATAGAGGGAGAGAGTCAGGGGAAGCCTGCCTGCCTGTCATCTGAGAGACAGACAGAGAGAAAGAATAAGAAAAAAAAATAGGTTGTAGCTGGATCTTTAATAGGTGCAGCAGTCTGACTGAGTTAAGTGCTTGTGTGTCTAAAAGGTGCAAGTTAAATCACCCATGCCTATTATTTTTCATAAACTGTAAACCCACACACGGCAGCGTTGAGATGTCAACCTGTGATGTCAGTGCATCAGATATCAGCCATACTCAGCATTTAAAGCCTTTTTTGCCTGAAAACCAAAAACACAAGAGCACAAGTGTAAGGAATGGATTAAACTGTGTTTATTTGATCTAGCGTAAGCTGCTAATGATAGCAGCTTATGCTAACTAGTCTAATACCTAACAGAGTGTTACTTCCACGGCCAAGGAGCATTTCATTAGTTTGAGGGGTTAGAAGTTGAATCATCAGCCGGTGAGGATGCTGACTTTTGCTAAAGACATGCAGCTTTAGCTTCAGTCTTTTAACATTACATCATATATCAAGTGCACATAAAAGTTACCAAGTTCTAGTTTTGAAACGAGTCAGTCAGCGAGAGACAGCGTTTGCAACCAATTCATAGAGCCAACATTAGCTTAGACATCTAGTTAGCGTTAGCTGATCAAATCTGCTAGTGACAGTCACTTCAACTGGCAAAATCAAAGGTTGCTAGCTAGAAGAGAGAAGCCTGCTTTTGTCTACCTCTGTCTGATTTCAAGGGCCCAAAATTAGTATGAATTGAACTATGAAAAACTCGACAGACATAGCTATAATGACTACAGGAGGTGTGGCTTAATGAATAGCCATTTTCCCCTATTTCCCAGCATTGACCATGGATGTATTGACATGTTGACACACCTGCACTCCAGAAAAGCATGTTAACATTCACTCCCATGATTGGCAAATCCCATCTACCATATCTTGACCACTTCTTCTGTCTGTATGGTGTGTATGGGTGTATGCTACTATATGAGAATCAAATGACGCAATGTGATGCAGCATGAGTGTGTTGCCCTTAAGCGTGAAGGTGGAACTATCACATACGCCCAGCTAATTACTACTAATTGGTGACAGTGTGCCACTAACAGTTGTGTTTAATCTTTGACTAGTAACCTTACTAACTCTGTGTGTCGTCCCTGTTTAAATTTATCTCAGTTATTGACCATTGATTCTCCTTGACCTGAGCGCTGTATTTGACACTGTGGATCACACTGTCCTCTTGGAGCGCCTCTACACCACCATTGGACTGTCAGACTCTGCACTTAAGTTGTTTCAGAGTATGTCTCACTGGGAGGATGCACGTCTAGATCACTCCCTGTCACCTGTGGTGTTCCGCAAGGATCACTTCTCGGCCCCATCCTGTTTACCCTCTACATGCTCCCCCTTGGACGTGTCATCAGCAAACATGGGATGTCTTTTCATTGCTGGCCCCAAGCCCTTCTGCAGCCATGTCAAAAACTAATCTGAGTGTTGGCTTTGACCCTCAGCTGACTATTGATGACCATATAAGACATTTATGCAAAACCTCTTTCTACCATCTCAAAAACATCTCTAAACTCCACCCCTCTCTAACCCTGTGAGATGCAGAGAAACTTGTCCATGCCTGTATCTCCTCAAGACTGGACTACTACAATGCGCTCTTCACAGGGGTCCCTGGCAGGAGCATCCAGAAGCTCCAGTACAATCAGAACATTGCTGCCAGGATCCTGATGAGAGTGCGAAAACACAAACACATAACACCAATTCTTGCACTGGCTCCCTGTCTCCTTCAGGGTTGACTACAAAGTCCTGCTACTCACATACAAATCCATCAATGGACATGTGCCCCCCTACCTACAGGAACTGATCATACCACAAACCTCCACCCGCACCCTCAGATCTGCCAGCAGCTTGCTCCTCCGGGCCCCCAGTACTAAGCTCCGCACCATGGGGGATTGAGCCTTCTGCTCTGTTGCACCACGCTAGTGGAACAGCCTTCCTAACCATCTGAGGGCAGCACAGACCCTAGTCTCTTTTAAAAAAGGCCTAAAAACATTTATATCATAGTAAAATGTGTTGCTCACCTCGATGGCATGTTGGATTATGTGACTGTCTCCTCCAGGTCTTCTAACCTGTTCCCTGCTTCTTCCAATACAATATTTAACAGTGATCCGCTGAATAACCAACAAATTGTCCAATTCACAATTTCAGAAGAACAACACACTGGAAGCAACACATTGGTTAGAGTTAGAGCTTTGCAAGAATATTGGTTGTTTATGTGCTGGGCTATTTTAGTGTTTGGATTTATGTGTTTATGTTGAATATTAAAAGATGAGTGAAAATTTAATATAAGAAATCAATTACTCAATTATTTTGAAGGACTCATCAACGGCTTATTTGGTGGGTTCTCTCCATTTATCTCTTCACAATCTATTACCAGAAGCATTTTAGAAACTGTGAAAAATCTGGGTATCATTCTGTGAACAGTCCCAAACTAAAAATGACAAACATGTGTCAGCTGCCTGACAGACTGGTGACCTCTTTCCCCACGTATGCATTCCCAGAACAGGAAAGATTCCCTGAATAGGCATAAGCAGGTATACAAATTGAATGAACGGACGACTTCACCCTGTCTCCAATAATCCTGTCAAAGTTAGCAGCAGCAGCAATAGCATGACAAATCATCAATAACATGCTTACTACTCCTCAGGTCAAAGTTTCAGAAGGGAAAGGAGACTAAGAGGATTAAAAAGTCCCAGACTGCTGCTTTGTTGAGCTTACCGTCACGTAGAAAGACCAACATAGCAGGACTGTTTACCAATATAGAAGGACTAGTGACAGAGCCTCTTACAATGAAGCAGTGTGTACCTGTTTGCATCTGAAATCTTTTCATGTTCCCAGATACTCAAAGCAATATCTCCAATTCCGTCTGGTTTAATGTAGGATGGTGGATGCATGCTTATGTCTATCAATCTGTCACAGCAGCATATACACACACACGCACACACACACACACACACACACCACAAAAGAGGTGTTCCATGTTTTTGAGCATTGTCACTCCAGGTAACATCTCACAGTCATCAATAACCAACCTGGACTGTGCTGTATAGTGGCCATGCTGTCACATACAATACAATGCAAAATGAAATGTACTCAGTCTGAAGCACTTAATGAGTTCACTGATAAAGTCACATGAGCCCTTATCTTATGAAATAGCTGCGTTTTTGAGGAGAAAAAATAAAGTAGGTTGTAATTAGCTGTTATTTTCCTTATCAATTAATCTGAAGGTTATTTCTATTAGCCACCTTAGCGGCATGGCGTAGCATTTAGCGTAGCGTTTAGCTCAACTGGCTGAGTGAATTCACAGAGCAAAATGTTTCCAAATATATATGTAGAGATTCATAAAATTACACTCTTTAGATAATAAATCTAAAGGGATCATGTAGACAGGAATTGTACATAGACATCCGCAATTAAAGTTTATCTCTCCAAGGACAGATCGAGGCTAACTGGTCAAGAGTTTAACGTCACACGCAGATCATTTTCCTTTCAAAACAATTCGTTTCTGCAACATCAGAAATGTAGTTGACAGAGCTGTGATGATTCAGTTCGTCAGTGTAGTTACATAATTAATGTTATTTATTTAAATTAAGCTTTTTGTTGGGCTCAATGACCACTTCAAAAAAAAAACAAGTCTTTAATTACAGTTTTGACACCTTAAAAATAATGACAGACAATTTGTATGACAAAAGAAATTACCACAAAGGCTCTGTTAGCAATTATGACTTAATGGGAGACATGAAAAACTGAGAGTAGCTAGAGAGAGAGAGAGAAAGGAAGAGATGTTCGTACAGAGAGGAGAAGACTATTTTGGGAGCGAATAGACTCCTAATGATGCCTGCTACAAAAACAAAAAAAGCAGAGGGGGAAAAGGGGGGAGAGAACATATCTTCATGCTAGAAAAGAGGTAATTATTTTAATTAGCCCTTGTTTAAATCTGAATAGAGGCCCAAAGCTGTGGTTTGCAGCACAGACGTGTGCTCCTCAGATTTGTGTGTGTGTGTGTGTGTGTGTGTGCATGTGTATCAGTGTGTACCAGCTATGGAGGTGCCCCATGTGTCTTACAATCCTCAAATGGAATCACTGCTTTGCAAATTTCTGTTTACGCCTGGCTGTCTGTGTACCAGCCGGGTTCCCTATCTCCCTACCTGCTCATTAACAAACATGCCAGCTTATCAGCTTCTCTGTCCATCACTGCAAAAATGCCACAAGCAAATCTGAGCGGTAAAAGGTAAGAAAATAATATCTGGAGAATAACAGGAGCCATGAGCAGCTCTTTGTAGTTATGGATCATCGGTTTTAGCTTGTACTGCACCACCGTTGTCTCCATCGCAACTCTCATCTCCCTACATCCAACAGTTTCAACTTTGAGAGCTGGATACACAGCTGAGCCCCTCCAAAAAATCTGCTGGGAGAAAAAAAGATGGGTGTGTGTATTAAAAAAAGAGAGCCAGATGGAGAGGCCAGTATTTTTTTCCAACTCATGGTAGCTAAGGAAACCAACCAAAGATGTCCTCATTCAAGGTTACAGGTCACGAGTGACGTACAGGGAATGGCTGCTAGAGGAGAGAGAAGCTGATGGAGAGAGATTGGACTTTACCATTTAAGCTCAAGTGATACAACAGAGTGTGACAGACACAAAGAGGAGTGCCTGAATGGTCTCAATGAGGAGGTTTTTATGGCTTATGCGAGATGTGTCCAGGACGATCGGCATGTCTGGGAGCACAATGATCTCACCATCTAAATTCACAGGACGATAAGTACAGCAGTGAGTAAATTGGCTCATACGCTGCAACTGAACTGAACTAGTCATACTGTTCAGACAAATAACCCTAATGTGTCTATTTAAACCTCGTTTGGATCCAGGTCAGACTCAACTCAGCTGTAAAGGCTCAATTCACCTAAAACACATCTGACCCCTTGTTGTATCTAATGTGCAGTTTCCACTTTATGTGCTGAGAATTTGAGATATCTGCTGCTAAATCGTCTGCTGCTACAGCGAAGATCTAGAGCTGACAATTATTGCCAAAAAATGAATCAGTAATTATTTAAAAGATAGATTAATAGTAATTATTATTCTATTCTATTCTATTATTCTATTCTATTCTATTTTATTATCATTAAAAAATGTGAAACTCCTACTTGTTCTGGCTTTTCCAATGTGAGTATATGCTGTTTTTCTTTTTATATCATTATAAACTGACTGACTGAGTCACCTTGGACTCTGACAAACAGGGATGGAAATTTTGACCCTTTTTTTTACTTTGTGGACAATTAAATCAATAAATCCAGAAAATATTTGTTAGATGTTCTACAAACATCTTTGGAAATGTGTGGCTTCTGGTGCTCAAAGCATCAAAACAGCAAAGTCCCCTTTTCACCAACAATCTCCTGGTTACCTCACTGTGGACCATAATCATTAAAACTATTTTCTACCAAAGAAGTAGTACCAATTAAAAGTCTTCAGAGCGAGGTTGGTGAATTATCCTAAGTAACCAGGACATTCTTTCTAGAAATACACGTTGCTGTCAACTTTTTCCAAACGTACTGAGGTAGTGGCTGAAGGCGCAGATATCTCAAAACATTAGAAAGCATGCCCAAATTCTGACCTTTAAAGGCAGGCTTAAAACCCCATTATTTTCTGCTGCCTTCTAATGTTGCTTTTATTTTCACATCTTTTTTTAATGTCAACATTGCATCTCAATTTGTACATGTTGTTATTTATGCACTCATTTAAAGTTTGTTCTTAAAACCCTGTTATTCTCTGCTGCCTTCTAATGTTGCGTTTATTGCCTGTATTTATCTATTCATCTATTTATCTTCTCCATGATTGGTTCTCATTTTGTACATATGGTTATACTTTCTTTCACACTCTGCTTTGGATTCAAGTTGTTTTAAATAGAAGTTGAGCAAGTGTATGAATGATACTATACTGTATAAATAAACTTACCTTGCCTTCCTTTCAAAGTTTAAATGAACATAAAGCACTTTGAAACTGCCTCATTTTATTAATTTTGCTATATATAGTAAATAAATTTGCCTTGGCTAGATATCACTGTGACTAACCTCACAATTGATTGATTTAAATTACCTCTGACCCAGCTCTCATTTAACACTGATCCACAATGATGCTCCTACATAGCTGATGAGGTGTCTAATGTTGAATTTATGGCACATAATGTTGCTGTTTAAGAAATGAAGCAGGTGGGGTTGTGTTTTCTCAGCTATTTTTAACATGATCATTCATCTCATCCTCCAGCGGGATGCTCCTTTGTCCCCTCAGTCTTGAGTAATAACAAAAAACGAAAACATCCATTACCTTGCTTCTTTTCCAACATTCATCTCTCTCATTCTATATGAATGGTTGCTATAACTCAGTTGCTGAATGAATTGGTCCTTCACAGTGTGTGACTGTTTGGTCAGCTAACTCTTACTGATTTTGTTTATACTCTCACAAAAGAAGACTCTCAGGAATTTCATTAGGTCATGAGGGGAGAAACCTCAGATCAGCTTTGCCAGAACAGCAAGTACGGTATTGCTGCTGTTCACATGACCCCCGACTCAGAAGCATTCTGGGTAAAACTGAATGTGTAAAAAGGGTTTTGGTCTTGTTTGTGAAGTGCATGCAGCAGCCCCTGTAGCCTCTTCACACTCATGCTGTCACCTCCCTGTTGCAGCTCTCTTTGTACTGCACTCTGCTTGTCTTATTCACACAAAAAAGGCAGAACTCGGGTATGTGTGAACTTTCCACATACTGTACATAATGTCACCCTGCTGCATACCATGTGGTAACGTTTTATAAGCAATTCAGTTGAGGTCTTACTTAAATTAGAAGTTATAAATCATGCAACATAAACTTGGGTGGAAATGGAAATTTTTGTACAGGATGTCACAAGTGGCTGATTTAGCAAGACAGAGATCAGCAGAATGTAACACTGCCAAATCTGGCTGAGGACACTTACTTTTATCACATATTATCTATCAAATCTACAACAAACTGGATCAAATACATCCAAAATACTTTGTTATTTATTATTTTAGTATTTGTCATCTAAAATCTGTTCATACTGTTGCAATATTGAAACTCACCTTCCATCAAACAAGAGTAAACAGTGCATTTGCAAGGGGCTATTTTCAGCTGCAGGTTAATACACATGTTGTGGACTGACTCAAAATAAATTACAGTGCCAGTGTTCATGGTAATAAAGGAACATGTCACTCAGTGCAACAGCGTGTCTGATTGATGTGTCGGTAATATTTTTTGAACAGTGGAGGTCTACAGCATGGTGGAATAAGCTGTAGCAGGTTTTGGCTACTTGTTGGAGGATAAATTCACTGTTAGTTTTCATCTTTTAATGGCTTTGTTGACAATAAAAAAAAATATATTTTCTACATAATAAACACTCAGTTTACGCTATAGTGAGCAGAGAAATGAGATTTTCGAACATTCGTGAATCATTATAATTTTCTGCCATCACTTACAGGTTGTGTCACATAACTGTTTTGTCTGCTCTATTTTTGAGGACAGTTCATAGTGCCTAGATTTCACACTGAGAAATTGGACACATAAAAACAGTGGAAAGTAAATATGGCGTGCCAGGTAGCAACAGGGAATGATTTTGCGAGCAGCTTGAAACGAGAATATCACAGAGAGATGAGAAGTATATATACTGGAGGGTAGAGAGACAGCCCTTCAACGTGAAAAGAAAATTATATTGGAATTTAGCAATATAGTGTCAATATTGCTGTGGGAGGGTGCACAGGTCCTGAATAGCTTCTTTTGTTTGTGTATTTCAAATCTATCTTTTCTTTCTCTCTTCTGCTCCTGCCTTTTTTACATGCAACCTCCACATGATGATTCACAGAAATGTGTGCGTTCAAAAGCAGCCGACTGTCCCTCTCCACTTGTGCTTCACACACACTGAATCCACCACCCTCCATGTCATTATCATTTCCCTCTCTTCTCTCGCTCTCCCACAATTCGTTCTGCAAGGCTGAATAAAGCTGGTGAAGGAGAGACCAACCGCAAGGATAAAACAGTGAGAGAGAGCACTCGTATTATAAATGTAATAATTTCAGATTTCTTCCACAGGGCTTTCCAAATAATGAAATGACAAATACTGGATATAAGCAGAAAATTAGTAGGAAAAACATCTTACTTGCAATGTTTATTCAGGTTTACTATAAGCTGTGAAGAATGTCATGGTCATGAATGAACACAAAATATCTAAATATCTATGTATTTTAGGCGACACTGTGGTTTTTAGGGCATCTTTCTTCATTGGGACATGACTTAATTTCAGTAATTGCAATTTTTTTACCTAAACACAATGTATTTTCATATGCTGTAAGTAACCATAAGTGGTATGTCAAAGCAAAGGGACTTTTTGTGCCTCATCTTTAAGACACTGTGCCATTGTTGGATTAATAATTAAATGTAATCCTCCCAGAGTGCACTTACTGTATATATGATTCCTATAAAATACTTAAGAACCAAAAAAGGCTGTATAAGATAATTTTGGGAAAAATAGTGTATGAATGTTAAAATTTGATTACATGGGGGAAATGAAGAGAACACATGCAGTTACAGCACAATTTCATGGAGTTCTCTGAAGGACAGAGCCACCTAAATCTAGAAAGAAAACATTTATTTTAAGACAAGGGGCATTTAGATGCCTTATCAGTATGAGCAAAAAATGAATTTGGTCTTCATGTACTGTTTCTAGTTTCCATGGGAATGGCATAATAGGCCTTTAGCAGACAGTAGATTTTGACTTGTCATAGTAGAAAAGCATAGGTGTTAGTAATAACAAGTGTCCCAGTAAATCTATAAGTCCTAAAATTGTTTCAGGAGTAACTACTTGATTATGGGCTACTTCTTGAGCCATATTTAAACCTGCATTTTTTGGTCCATTGAGGGCAGCACAACAAGCTGTAAACATAACACTGACATAAAGTTGTGACCGCGAACATGCTAGCAAACAGTTGCTTATTTACAAATCCAGTAGACTCAGAGCAACATTAGCATTCATTCACAGTTGTCTTTCTGGCCACCTGATGAATTTAACTCCAATGTTAACTGTTCTAACTCTTTTTAGTTCTGTTTGCTCTCCAACTCCTGTGAAAAATATATGGCTCATTAGCCACTAAATGCTTGACTATGTTCACCAGCTAGTAGCAAAAACAAGACAATGAGCTGAAAAATGCTAAAAAGTTCCTCAGAGCGGAATGAAACTGCAGAGTCCGGTAATAATTTTGTCATACCAGGTATGACAGCTTCAACATTATGTATCTATTGTTAATATAAAAACACTGATTAGCGTGGCTTTAAGATAGAGTTGACTTCATAGACAATATACAGTATGACACGTGTTGTAAAATAAAGACACAAACACAGGTAAACAGGATGTAGTTTTTAAACAATTCTGGAAACCTGCGGTAAACCTGCCATTAAAGGATCTTTAACTGAACTGAAAGATGATTCAAGTATGGTTCAAGTATCTGAGCACGGGCGTCACCTGGCCTGGGCATTCGGGACTGTAGCACTGAGGATTTTTTATTTAGCCCCAAATAATTCTCCACTTTGAGTTGTTTGTCACTAAAGAAGACGGCAGTGTTGTAATTTTGTATCTTCAGTAAATGGAACTCAGGCAAGACCAAACAGAGAGGGTTTACAGGAAAATACGTGGAAATACTCGTGTCTTATTGACTGACAGGTCTCTATGCCAAACGCTAGCTCACACAGTCAGTGTGAGGAAAAAATGGATATAGATATTTTACCAGCAAAGGCATTGAAGCTGAAGCAGTGGCACAAACATCCTCTCATGCTCAGCCAGGAAAACAAGGTGTGTAAATGCAGTATGAGTTACAAGTTACGTGAACATGATATATACAGCTAACGTATTTTGCATTGCACTGTAGCTAGCTAAACCGTTAGCAATGATAGCTTAGTTGTGCCTCCCCTTGGCTAGCAACACCAAACTAGCCTAGTCTCCTGTTAGATAGCCAAAAAGTTTCATATTTTATCAGTCTGGTAGAGAAGTGCGGACAGTAAACAGATTTAGAGATTCAGTTTCATAAAGTCACAACCCCTTCCTTCACTTCTCTCTCATGCCCTCATGCATGCAGTTACACCCAAAGACTGACAAGACGGAAGCCAAACTACTTTTGGAATTGTTACATCAACATCAGTATTCAAAACTAGTTTTTTGCCTCTGGTCATTTATTTGCATATATCTGATTAGGATCAGTGGTCTGCATGTGATATTATGTGGCTTGGTGGGTACAATTACAACCTTTGAACTAAATATTTTTGTAAATTGCTTTTTCTAGTGTCATGGAGAGCACTTTTGTCATTCTGAAGTGTTACCTGTAAGTTTTTCTAACTGAAACATGTTATATTTTGTGTGTTATTCATGTTATAGTCTATTGTGTAAATGTATATTGATAATGCTCAAGAGCTTTTTATGAGAAGTGATTGTCGACACAAATGCAGTGTAAAGTCAAGGACATAAAGGCTTAGCTGAACCAAAGCTTGATGGAAAAGATATGGTTGGCAGTAAGTTGGATAATGGGCATTTGAAAGGTCTTTGACATGACTGCAGAAAATATTCTGTGGTGATTATAATTATATAATAATAATCATAATAATTATTGTTTTACTGGCAAACTTACTAAATAATATCATAATAATAACGAATAATATCATTCATAGATTTAAAGACTGTTCTTTTCACTTCCCTGCAAGCACTGTTTATTAGCTTCAGAGAACATAGCTCTCTTTCTTTCTTTCTTTCTAATTGCAAATTCAGTCATTTAATTTAATCTTAACCTTATGTCTGTTTCCCTTATATTGCAGCCTGGACATGTTGGGTGATAACAATACTGAAGTAGGCAAAATTTAACCAGATAATATAATTTTAAAAAGACAGAATTCAGTCATTGTCTTCATTTTTCCACTGGTACTATTTTCTCATGTTCTACTACCTGTACCACTGAGCTGTGAATTGTGATTCATATCAAGTACGTCCATCAGCAATGATTTTGCAACCAAATTATGAAAGTTTACTCAGTGAGTAGTTAGCCGTTTCCAACTCTTTAATGAAATTGCCATTGTATTATGGGTTTTGAGGATTTTCCATTATGTAGGCCTAGTAATAATGGTAGTAGGTGTCTCATATGATGCTCATTTTGGTTTGAGACATTCAAGTTGCTGGAATATTCATGTGCAGATTTTATGGTAAATCAAATCCAAACCCCTCCTTCCTTCTCCAATTTTCACGTTTTTTAAGCAATGTGTAGCCCTCACATGCAAGAAGAAAATGCATGGAAACAGTCTATTAAGAAGTACGTTTTTAAAAATGTTTTGATGGAGAAGAATCTGGGTTCAGCCCCTGATGGTTAACAGTCAAGCCAACATCCCTGTATCTGAGAAACAAAAACACCCAGAAGAGAATGGATGGATGTAAAAGTGGTTTGCCCCTTAAGGACAGAGAAAGATGATTAGTGCAGTAATCCTGTTAGCGACCACTGATGGCTACTTCCAAGAACAACAACCAACGCTCACACTTCTCACCTCGCTCTGTGTGTGTGTGTGTGTGTGTGTGTGTGTGTGTGTGTGTGTGTGTGTGTGTGTGTGTGGATGCAGTAAGAAAGTGGGAGTGACAAGCAGGAGTGTGTGTGATGTTTATGATGTAAATTCCTATGGTCAGTTTTCTGGATACAAGATTAATTGGGACACCGACAGATCTTATGGGGACTCCCTTTGTTTGGTAAACAAAGGTGGTGCAAACACAAAGTGGACCAAATACAGGATTGTGTAATAGCAGATATGTGATTTTAGTCCCTAGTACTAGTACTAGTACCAATACTGCCAGTACCACTACTACTACTATTAAATTTCCACAATCATCTGCTGATTGTGCTGCTGTCAAGGAGACAATCTCTCAAGCAGTCTATATAATAATGTGTGATCACTTGGTAACCATGGTAACACATGTGTGCATCAGTACTTGAAAGCAGGGATTTTCCCTTCATAATCAGAGAGCGAAAAGAGGTTAAAACAGGTGTGTTGTTCTCGTGTCCTATGTACTGTATTTTGGCATTTCTTTATTAAGAAGATATCTTCAAACATCAAACTACAGCCTTTGAATTTCAACACACCCAGTGTTTATTAAGCATGAAGCCTCAGGCTGAAAGGGCTGACTGAAATAATTATATTGCAAACGGTTAATTTACACTGGAACAGTCACTTTGCTTTTTAGCCATTTTACTTGCATGTTTCTAATGATTACATTTGGTGAGAGCAGTCATTGTTAAATTTGTATTTTTATTTTTTATTTAATGTTTATTAAATCAGGCAGTTTCATTGAGATTAAGATCTCTTTTCCAAGAGAGACCTGAGAACAAAAAACATTCATAAGACAAGAACACAATCAGCAGACAGAAACAACACGACTACACAATAAACAAGACATTAATAAAAACAGTTACAAGAATCATAAAAAACATTGAATAATAAAGCTTTAAGATCTCCAAGGGGAATGTAAGACCAAAGTTTGAGTGCAGTTTACAGTTTGTTCCATTTAAAAAGTGCATAGTACCTGAAACCAGTTTTGCCAACATTAGTGTGTACCTGAGGGATATTAGTTACTGGATCATGTGCTGTAGTTACTAGATTTAAATGAGAGAAGAGATGTGAGGTAGTTTGGAAGCTTCAGCAGTAGAGCTTTATAGATGAATAACATGAGATGTTTTTTCTTCTTGACTGTAAGGAAGTCCATCCAGCCATGTGATACAGAGAACAATGATGAGTACGAAATTTGTCATTTGTGACAGACCCTGTGTATCATAATGCATCATGCTGCTGAAGTGTTGATGGGGCAGCATGACAATACAGAATATCTCCATAGTCAAGGACAGACATGAAGGTTGACTGCACAATAGTTTTACAGTTGAAAAAAGACAAAGACAACCTTTGATTCTATACAAGAAGCCTACAGTAGTTTCATTTTTAATGAGTCAAATGTTGAATATGAATCATGAATGATAGTCTGCTGTCAAGCCAAATTTTGAAGTATTTGTATGACTCAGCAAGAGTAATATGGGTGCCATTTAAAGTTTTAAAGGCAGGATAGTCAGAGTACTGATGGAGGTGGAGAATAACAAGTGCTTGGTCTTTTCTGCATTTAAAACTAGTCTGTTGTTGTGATTGTGATTAATTTGTGATTAAGGAGTGATAATTGGAAAGCATCAAAGGCAGACTGAAGACAAGCCAGGGCTTGGGCAGGGGTGGAGTCTAGGGGCATATAAAATTGTATCATCTGCAAAAAAATGGACATTAAAGTATTGATCAAGGAGAACTGTGTTATTTATGTATAATGTAAACAGCAGTGGACCAAGGATAGACCCCTGTGGCACCCCATTTCTGATGTTAAGATGGCTTGACTGAGCACCATCAGCAACAACAGTCTGAGTTCTCTCTGTAAGAGTGGAACCAATTAAGCGTGGCTTCATCTAAATCTATAGACTGTAGTTTGTGGAGTAGGGTTTCAATGAAGAGAGCTGCACAAAATAGCTTTTTTATCCAAGGAGGAGACAATGTTATCAATGACTGAAACTGTATGCTGTGACCCGGGCAAAAACCAGACTGTCGTGGCTGTTGTCACCACTTTTGTGTCCTAAGGCACTTTTTCACAAAGCTTGAATCATGCCTGTTAAAAAGGTTTGGTTAAAAATATGTGCTAAATGTGGACAGATTAAGGGGGCACTTAGATGAAATAGATGAACTAGATATGGGTCAAGATTATCTGCACCAGTGTTTTTGCATGCTTTTAACCTAAGCAGAGCTTTATGAACATCTGCACTGCTTACCAAACTAAAAGAAAATTTGCAGTCAGAAGAAGCTGAGGCATTGGGGACTCCCTCTGTTGGACAGATATGGTATTTGTCTACATTTGAATCTGTCAACAAATAATTAAATAAAAGACCAGATGAGAGTAAATGGTGAAAAATTGGAGAATTTAGGCGGCTGTTAGAGCTTCCTGGTTCCTCATCAACAAAGGAACGGAAGCACAGAGAACCAAGACTGGTGCTAGGACCCTGGGGACGTCAATAGTGGTGGGACTGGTCAGAGCGAGTGGACGTCGTGGAAGTGTTGTGACTACCTGTTAAGGGAGCACCGGGCTGGGTGACAGAAAACAAAATGTTTGCTGAAAGTAGTTTTGCCCCCAGTCAGTTTGGATGTATGCCATTTTCTGTGTTCCCAAAAGAGGTTGAATTTGTCGATGTAGGAGTCACTGTGGGCAGCGCAGGCTGATGAGAGCCATGGTGTGCAGAGACAGTAGCTGCTGAAATGGCCAACACCGCAACAACAGGAGGGGATGGGGATAGAGGATAGTAACTCCTCCCAGATCTCAGGCCTGAGTAAATTTCAGACAGCAGAGTTTCTAATGCTGTTGTGCTTGACGCACATCATACCTCTAAAATTAAGCATAAGAAAATTATTCATATTTTTAATTTTGTGCCCATTCTTTGCCCATCCACCCTCTTGTGCTATCGACAGTGGAAAACCTTACAAAGTATTGTATCAAATTTCAGTATAATGACATCAATACCTCAATAATTATATCTAAAAAGACACAACTCCCTGGCTAATAATCTTGCTTGAGGTGCCACCTGGTGCTTGCTGTCCACACTCTCAACTACAGAACA
This sequence comes from Scomberomorus guttatus, assembly GCA_038419695.1. Classification (NCBI taxonomy): domain Eukaryota; kingdom Metazoa; phylum Chordata; class Actinopteri; order Scombriformes; family Scombridae; genus Scomberomorus; species Scomberomorus guttatus. Next base: position 8,499,169 of record CM076456.1, on the reverse strand, counting down.
GTGTAACTACAACTGGCCAGGTGTAATGTTGGTTGTGGTCAAGTTTGACACAGTTGAACCTTTCAACCCAGCAACGTGTTTCCTTCATAGATTCCCTCTACATTTTAGTGTTGCTCTTTAAAGCAGCTACAATCAATATTCCTCCATCAACAATGGATCACATGACTACATGCTTAAGTAGTCACTCTTAGTGACAAACCCACAGAGAATTATCAGCTGACTCTGCCGTTCCCCTCAGCTCTTTGGAGATTTTTACAATCTCTCTGCTCAATTTCACTGTTTTGCTTCAGTAAAAAAGCTGATGGAGACAAAAACAACGCTTAAAGTAGTGTGAATATTTAACTGAAACACAACTCTAGATCAATGCTGACATATCTGTCAGATGTATAAATACGCAACTGTTTAATAATATGTTCTCCATATTAACTTAAAAGGTGATAATATGTAAGTATTGTGTTTACAGTTTGTTTGTGCTGCCCCCAAGTGGCCAAGAAATCAGTTAATGCAGGTTTAAGAACCAGAAATGATGGAAAAAATATCACATACTGAACAGAAATTAGAGTCCTGAATAGAGGACACACTCCTCTGGATTTACTTCAGGATCTTTACAGTCTTCAGGATCTTTACAGTCACCCATGCACAAATTTGACAAGTAATTCAAAAAGGTACAGAGGGATGTTCAAGCACACACACACACAAACAGTTTTGGGGTGTGGAGGGGAGGGAGTTGGGTTGGGATTATGGGTTTTTGTCATGGGTCCTGTAGTTGCCATGGCAGCAGGTGAGTGTGGTGCCAGGGATCTCCGCTGGTCCCAGTGATGTCACAGCAGCAGACTCTGGCAGCCACACAACATTCCTCCGCTCTAAAAGAGCTGAAATATGCCCTTCACACACACACACACATACACACACCCAGAACCACGCATGCATATGTTTGGTGACTCACAGACCGAGAAGAAACCCACTCAAAATCAAACACACACAAGCTTGTAACTACCTTAAGTTTGTTTAATTTCAATAGCCAACAACAAACATTCGTCAAATACATGAGTACAGATACACACACACACTTTGCTCGGCTCAACTTTCTGGTAAATCAGGACACACCCTTTGGCTTTAAAAACCCACAAGTCAGCTGAAGTGGACACACTCATAACAGTGTGATGATGTAGCACTGCCGCAGAAAATGTTAAGAGAAGAGCAGAGAGAAGCTTTAGGAGAAACTAAAGTTGATCCAATCTGGCAGCGTCTAGTCTGAACATTTTTTCCAAGAAACCTTAAATGAGTCCACCTGAATGGGCTGGTCTGAGATCAGTTGAGCTGTGGTTGATGGGAAGAAAATTCATGCCTGCACATCATGATAACATCATGAGTGACATTCCTGCCCTGCTGGCAAAAGAAAACAAGAGAGATAAAATACCTCACTGATACTACACAACATTTTTCTCTCCAGTAGGATCATAGAAGACGCCATTTTTTGTTGTTGTTTTTTTTTACTTTTTAATGGCTAATACAGGTGGTAACGCTCACCTGGCCCCACCCATGTAAAAAAGCCAAGTCACACCAGCATTGGCTGAAAATGGCTAAATTTAGCTTAAAAATCTGCTCATTTCAATGGAATTGCCGCATTCCAATGGATTCACTCAGGCCAGGGAAATTTGCACATATCTTTAATGTCGAGTTGAACTTTGGAGAACAGCATTAACCATCTTGACAGTGCTGACCTTTGAGGAGCCAGAGTCCAAAATGGAGGATGCTATCGTAGTTTATTAGCTGTGTTGCACCATCCACTTTTATTTAACCTCCTTTGTTAAAAGTATAAACTGCTCCACATTAGAGAAATGGTTTGCAGACAGTTACAAGACAAATATTCCATGGTACAAATACATCTTTTGAAAAAACAGTGTGAGCTTGCTGTCCTGTTCCATGACCAAAAAAACAAGCTTTCTAACTGACAGTTAGCATGCTACAGTAGCAAGCTCAGAGAGTTTTTTTTCCCATTCAAATAATCCTTTACTGAATTCAAATAACCCTTTATTGAATGAAAAGACATACGATACAAGTCTAGTTGGTGAGCTACTATAGTAGCTCACCAACTAGACTTGCGAGAAGTACATCACCAAGCCTCTATCATTGTATGGGATTAAATTTGTGTCATAATAATTGAATAAAATCTCCCAAGAACAAAAAAAAATTAAATTGAAGGTGAATGACAACAAATTGAAACCAAAAAAATGACCTCAAAGGCAAAACTTACAATAAAACTATAAAAGAGTGAAACATTTAATAACAATATTCTCACTTTTCTTTCACTGATCAGGATTTCTCTTTTTCAGCCACATTTTTCAGTGTTTTGTTTTTTTATTCTTGGGAGATTTTGTTAAATTATTATGGCACAAATTTAATCCCATATAATTGCCTAATTTTCACAAGGCCACATGGTTAAACATCACTGTATCACCTGGCAACATTAGTAAAGACGTGAAAGGAGACCTTTGCAGTTATGGGGGATTCAAACTAGCAAATCCAGGGTGAAAACAGCCTCTGTTACATCACCCAGGATCTCTGTGTGTGTGTGTTGCCCTCTAGGCTGAAGCCCAAAGCAGCAAAACAACCCGACATGCAGTCTCTAGAGTTTTCTCCAATCTATCCACCCTGAGGTTAACATTACACACACACACACACACACACACACAGCAAACTGAATGTGCCTGGATAACTCCCTTTTTCTTTCCCTCTCCTCCTTTTTCAATATTTCCCCCTCACATTTATTCCTGTTCTTTTCATTTTCTACACCAATTCAGTGTTTCTCTTCATCTATCTCAGTCCCCTCTGCTCTGTTCTGCTGATGTTCCCTCCCCACTTCAAAAAAGTGAAAACTTTGAAGGACTGATATTGACAGAAAGGAAAGACATCTGTGCAACTGAGAGATGTGTTTATGGCTGGGTGTGCAGAGTGAAAGAGAGGGAGAGGGGTTTTAACAGGAAGTGACTTGTAGATATAAACAGCTTGTACTCCTCTCTCAGTCTCTCTCTCTTCTGTCCTTGCCACCATCACCCTGGCAGTCCCTCAACTTTAAACTAGTTTGTGTTTTCAGTTATTCAAATCTGAAATCCTCTTTATGCTTTGGTGTTTTAATTCCAGCACTGGAAACCTTGCAGTGTGGAGTGAAGGTCATTTTTTAAAATCCCACATAATTCGTATTAACTCTAATAACAGACATGAACACTCTCTCACACGTATTAAGTGAGTGTCTCTCTCTCATTCCATCGCTCATCCTTTTTTCCTACATACACACTTCCAGTAATACAGATGGCCTGTTTGCCATCTGGTAAAACTGTACAGTCCACCTAGAATTAAATTGTTTAAAAATGTTTATTTTTATTGGTCTGTGAAAACCTTTGGGTCCACTTTTTAAATTACATATCCTCTAGTCCTCTGAGAGAAAAAACAGTACTCAAAAGGTTGAAATTTATCTTATATTTTTTGGGTTTCATAACCATTATCTGTGCACAATGAACACCTTAGAAACCAAGCTGCAAAGGTTAACATTGGTCAGTTCAGATGCTAAGTAGTATGGTCCTTATTCTTCAAAACCACTGCAAACAAACAAACAAACAAAACATTGTCTGTCCTTAATCTGTAAACTGAAGTGGAGGTTTGTTTATATTGTGTCTCTACCCCCCTACTGGCTCCATTTTCAATCAAACACATACAAAGAAGTAGTTCTGATGTACCGCATCTCCAAGTATGTTTTTTTCCTTCCTTTCAAAAATAAAAAAACTGCAAAAAAGGATGACTTTAAAGGTGCCCTGTTATGTTTACAGTAACTGTTACTCACAAAAACTCTTTGAGTGTATCCTTGAGGTCTAACAAACATGTTGAATGCATTTTCTTCCTACATTTGTAAAGCAGATTTTTAAAAATCACAACACACTGATGTATGCTGGCAAGCATTTCTAGCTCAGAAGTGAGAAAATGAGAACTGGTGCTCTAAAAATTACAAATCCAATTTGTGGTCAAAGGCTTTTCGGAAATTGATCAAATTTACACAAAGTTGGGGTGCCCTGGTGGTCTAACAGTTAAGGCAGACACCACATAACCAGAATGTCCATTGTTTGCCCATGGTGACCCTAAAAAAAATAATAATTACACAAAATCACTTGTATCATGAATTCTGTGTGCAGGTCAGAGAAATCTGCCCCAAAGTTCAACACAGTTCTTTTTTCTCACTCATATGAAGTCCAGCCAGAATCAATAAATAATGAGGTGATAAGCTTTCTTACAGTGCTTGGTTTGTTCTTTAACATGAAAGCCAGCTGATATGTGTAAACAGTCAGTCACACTGTACAACCGTTCCACACATTGGGCTCCATTTTTGTGCAGGTGTAAAGCCAGTGGAGGCTCAAATGCTTACATAACACAATTTCCCATCAGGCAAATGCCAGTTGTTTTTGCACTTGTGCCTATTTGGTCATTTTCTGGCTTTTAATGAACCTTAACACTAATGGATGTCATTTTTGGTGCACACCATGAGGTGAAGAAAACACTAAGTGCATTTTCAAGAAATTTCTGTTGGAAGATGTCCAGATCTTCAACCAAATTACAACAAAACACAACATTGCAGCAATGCCTTCATGAAGTTGTTTCACCTCATTGTTCTGCAGCGAAAATACCATAAATCAACCAAGTGAGATGAACATAAATGTATCATCTTGTTATCATCATCATCAACCAGGACGCATGTGACCCAATAAACCCATCAACATCTCAACAAAATGGAGAATGAAACAGCTCAGACAACAGTAAATGCATCATTTGTTGGTGTTTGAACACACTCCAACATACCGATTAATATAATGGCAATATAACAAAATGAAAGACCATAAAAGCTTGTGTTTTCCCTTATAAGGATCTAGCATGACTCTTGCATGACTGCATCCTTTTTTACACATGGAATCAGTATCTGTTAAAGTAATGGCTTTTTGGCATTCAAACTTTAATGATAGTTCTCTCTTACATATTCTGCAATCTGTAATTCTGTAACTTTCAAATTCCTATTTTACTGATGAATATTCGTTATTATTTATATGTTAACATTTCATCATATTAGCATCTTTCCTTCAAATATTATTTAGATTACAAGTATATTTTGTGTATGTGTGTTACTGTACTCGCACAGTTTTCGGACCATGTTACGTTTATTGTACAAGGGTCAGTTGATTTATAAACCCTTTTTTGCTTTGAGTCGGTGGTAGGATACGAAATGTGTCAATTTAAGGTTTGCACTCTTTACCAAGTTTAGGATCCTACAAGAAAAAGTTACAAAAATGATACTAAGTCTGAAGTGCCATGATGGCAACTTTGACGGAAAAATGACTCAAACATGAGACTGACACGAGAAATTGAAAAACACATTTATGTAATGAGGTGCATGTCTGACAGGATCTTACCTTGTGTGCTGCTGACACTAAAGGGGAGGCGGGAAGCAGACCTTACAACTGCTGCAATCCAATACACAGCTCTTAATGAATGCTGCCCTTGTAAAGCTCCCTATGTTGTAGCGTTTTTGAGACAGAGTTTGAAGGTGTCGATGTGTCGAGGTGGCACTTTTCTGGTGTTTTTGTCCTGGATTGTTATGTAGCAAGGAGTTTAATTTGGTATAATTTTACTGGCCTTTGATTTGTGGACCTCTCCAAGGCCGAGTGACTAACATGTTGAAAAATGGTAAAAAAAAAACAAGTGTGTGTGTGTGTGTGTGCGCAGACCAACACATGCTTTCACTCTCTTGCTCTCACACCCACAAACTCCTGACCAGCAGCTGTGATGAGGTGGTGTGTGTTCCCGGAGAGATGTGGCACCAGTAGCGGAATGATACTGGGAGACAGAGAGTCCTCAGTGGCCCTACTTGCTTTGCATGCGCGCACACACAAACACACACACACACACAAAATCACAGGGGATACATTGTCATTACTCTTGACCGGTTTCCAGGAGTACGTTGTAAACAAATCATTGTTCAGTTTTCAGCGCAGCAGGAGGGGAACAGAAAGTTAGAGCGAATGGACCACAGTGAGAACAATAATGCCAAGGAAGACAACAGGAAACAATCCAAGGAAAAACTGGGATTGGAAAAGAGAAAGACACAAGAAGACACAATGCAGAGTTTCAGACGGGGAAAGGGAAGTGCAGATGGGAGAGGAGAAGGAGGGAGAGTGGGATAAGAAGCGCACATGGTACTTTGTTTGAGAAGGGACAAAAATAAACTCTGCTACTCGTATCAAACATGAGTCTCGCTCCCACTGTGGCCTTGATATGAAATTCCATGACTTTCCCTTATGGAATGGAGGCACATCTGTGCACTTACAATTTGTCATTTATGGTTTGTTAATGTTGTTTCTCAGCTCGGACAACTTATAAAGGCATAGCTGGCCTGCTTTACAATACAAGAAGAAAACCAATGACAGCTCTAAAATACTTTTAGATTGTATACGTTTAGATGGATTGCCATGTAACTTTGTATAGATATTCATTGTCCCTAGAGGATGAAGCATACTGACTTTGGTGATTCCCTGAAGTTTCCTCTAGCAATAAATGGCGCATGTGACCGTTTAATGAGAATAGAACAAATGATGGGAAATACAGTACATACAACATACATACAATGCATGAAATAAGCCTCAGGTTTGTTTATCCAGCACATGCTCAGTTGGGGCACACATAGTGCAGACAGTCCACACAGTCACAAATTTTCGGCTGTGTGTTGTCTGCACGCGGACCCCCGCCAACATAGGCAGATGACGAAATTTTAACATCACACAGACCCGTACGGTTACGCAGACACAGAAACTATAAATCGGCCGTAAGTACAGCCTCTCATAGCCACTAATGTGGCAGTGGACTCTTAGCTTGAAAACAGCCCTATGTTAAAAGCACACAGCAGGGGGTTGTGTTGGTGGGGACGTGTTGTTTCAGGTACCAGTGAGACAATGAAATACAATTTATGGTACAAGGTAAACAGTAGAAATACAGCGTTCACTTTACAAAGTAATCCTCCAGGAATGTTCTTGGCCAGTGCCTGGTGAGGACGTCACGGAAGGAAAAGTTGCGCCTAATTAAGTTTTTTGTCAGACGACCCTGCATTGGTTTGCTGGAGCCCCATAAGTTAACACACACAATAGACTGCCCCCATTCAAATGAACAAGAGGACGGTGTTTTTTTCACACAGGTCTGAAGTCAGTCTAAACGCAGCCTTAGTCTTGTTACTATATTCCTGTCAAGTGACTAATGACAAGGATTTAGATATCCCAAGATAATGCATTGATTCCCATTTCACTTCTCAAAAATCCATAATCCATATTCTACAAACTGAATGACCACTGGAAACCCTGCTGTAATACTAAGCACAGTGTGGCGGTCAAACTCTGAGACATCAAGGCTCTGCACTGCAAACAAAAGCACAAGAGAGATGCGGAGAGACAGTGTCCTTCAGCACTGTAACAGCGAGCAGTCAGGCAACACACCAGCCTGTCAGGGAGACATCCAACCATGCCTTCCCCTGAGCTGCATCCTGGAAAACCTGTGTGTGCGTGTGTGTGCGTGTGTCTGTGTGTGTGTGTGTGTGTGTGTGTGTGTGTTTTCATTCACTTGTGTGCATGCAGCTCAACTGTTAATCCCACACCACTCTCTCAGGCCTGACTGGCATGTCTACCACCACACGCCGTGTTTGCCTTCTGGCCTGTTACACAGTAATGCTGTAAGCTAATTACTGATGGTTTGCTAGAGAAAATTGATATAACAGCCTGAGCCTAATGTGTTTAACTTGATTGAGATTAACGTCCCTTTAACTCACTCTTAATATGTGATGAAGCAGCGCTCTGGCAGTCGTTCCAGCTCATCCGTAGGGGAACGACTATGGGCTGAATAACAATGCATGAATAAGCTTGAATGATGAGAGAGGGACAGTCAAACAGTTACAGATATTTAATTTAGTTATGGGGTATTTCTGGGTCAAATGTTATTGCATTAAAATGGAGGGGCTGTCTTAGGCCCCAATCAGACAGAGCACTTTTTGCAAGTTGCAAAATGTGAGGCACACCGCACTGCTTTTTTTGTTGAAGCCTATAATTTAAAAAAAAAGAGCAGCTTGCTGCGTCTTTTTTTTTTTATTGTTGCTAGGCAACCAATGAATCACCTGTCCTTAGCCTAACCATTATTTTGCTGTGAAGTAAACTCACTCCAGGCCTGCTGTTTTCTGTTCAGATCATGGTAACTACAGTTGATGAAGTCATATAGCTCCAGGTATCCAGCAACAACCACCACTAGTTTGTCCTCCATGATTATTATTATCTCCACTTGTTGTCATCACCACCACGAAAGGCCCACCTTTCTATTCATCCAATTGGACAAAGGGAAAAAAACGCAAATGACATCGGGGCGCTTTTCCACTCAGAGTTAAAGTTTTTTCAACACGGAGGGTTCGAGGCGCTCTTGAAAAAACGCAAAGGCACTCAGCAACGCAAAAAGCATCGAGCAAAAAGCTTCACTCTCACTGAAAACAATTACAAAAAGCCGCCCCAGGCTGCTAAAAAGCACTCTGTCTGATCGGGGCCTTAGTCTTTCTGTCTTGCTGTCAAACACACTCACATGAATACAAGAGCATCTACACCGCCCTATTAGAACAACCATCCGGGTTTCACATAGTTTCACAGCTTCATTTGTATTAGCTACAGAGGAAATGAGAGTTTGAACAGACACATGATAAGATGATCCTTGCATTTCACTGTGCACCATTCTGCTTTACCTTAGTCTTACTCAACTCCTCTCTGTAGTCCTACATCTTTAAGCAGTAACAGAGGGCTTTTCTCTAAAGCCAAGCACATATAATTATTTTCCTATTAAAGTAGAGAAATTGGAAGAGTTATTTCTGGCATCAAAGGTCAAGAGGTGACTTGTTGGAGCACCTTTTAGGGTTGAATAGACTTGAAGCTTTCACAGATGAATCATCAGGGTGAAGAAAAAAAAAAGTGAGCAACTGCGGTTGGAAAAATCAGATTCTTTGATAAAAAGGTCAAAGATTCAATAGTCAAAGATACAGTAAAGTGAAACACAACTCTCAAGGAGCATTGTGGTAAGAAACACCCGATCACTATGCTTAAAAGACTTGTTAATACATTCAGCAGTAAAAGTCTGCTCGGATCCTGAGTCAATTTCGGATGAATTTAGCAGCTATGTTGCAGGGTTTTGTTCCTGCATCAACAAAGCGTTTGCTACAACTCACATTCTCCCCTCTGACTGGCTTCTTCTCCACACCAATTAAAAAGGTGAAACATTTATATTTTATCTACACATCATAACTCTATAGTATTGTTCAAACACCCATGAGACTCATGTGTGTCTGTGTTCAGGAACAATGTCCTGTGAAAACCATGTATCTCTAAAACATCAATTTTGAGCAAATAAAAACCTTTTTTTCAGATAATCACATGAGGTTTTTTATTGATTTATTTAGCCGCAGAAGGAGTAGAAATGTTTGATCCTTTAATTCCACTGAAATATTAAAAATCACCAACTTTGGACATGCATGGTTTTCAATGGACAGTGACGTATTGTTAAAAAATGCTCATTTACAGTGGGGGGGAAATACATCTGGAAACCAGCAGCTCCATCCACTCCACCAATGGGCTCTTTCCACATCCACAAACTGCTTTTAACATGACGGGAACACACTGACAATGACACATCTTCCACATTGTCAATAAATGTTGAAACTGTTCCACATCCAATTTCATAAGTGCCTCAAGAGACAAACATTGTTCAAACCCACAGAAACAGCATTTCCCAGAGATACAGAATATGTCAGAGGCAATTTGGGGGAAATGTCTTTAAAATGATGCACAAGACATCCAGGATATTTTCGCTTGATGGAATGATGCAGCAATAAAAAAAACATGGATATCTCGGGTTTGAATACTTCATTGGTTGTAAACATCATATAGTTTCACTGTGAAACTGGAACAAGCTGATACATAATATATATGACACTGTTAGGATGATTGTGAATGAATGAGAACACGATGATACAGAAAGGAATAAGATGGTTTTAACAACTTCAAAGTTACTTAAGGTGAAACAAAAAAAAGGCAAAACTGAATGCTAAGGGGATAAACCAGAGCAAGCATGAGTCTTTCTGCAGCTGATGATGATGAGGAGGGGGAGGAGAATCATCTTAACCATTAGCTACATACAGGCTCTTTAGCTGAACATGCAATTACTGAACAAGCTCTGAACAAGGACTGCCTTAATTGCCTGCATGTGTGTGGGTGCGTGTGTGTGTGTATGTGTGTGTTTTGATGAAGGAGAGCTGAACAAACAGGGGTGTGTGCGTGCATGTATAGAGAAGGTAACATGGTATGTGTGGGCATCTCAGACACACATGTGAGCATGTGTTGTGGTAGTAATGCGAAGCCAGCCTCGCCCTTTCCCTTCATTTCAACTGCTCTCCTCAATAGATTTCCCTTAAAGGGGAACTCCACCGATTTTACACATCAAAGTCTGTTTACAGCTCTTGGGGAGTGCGACTGCATATGTGAAAAAACAAAAAAGTTGTATAAAGTCAGATAAATTGTCTAAATTCAGTCCTTGCTCCTCCTAATGCTTCCACCCAGTATACATCAAACGTATTTTAATACCTGAGACTGAGAAAGACTTTTGTTGACAGTTTAGTGATATTGTAACACCTTTCAGTTGATACTGAAAGGTTCAATGGCGAGCCCTTGCTGTCACAGCTGACCGTGCCTGTCACTGACATCACTCCTGTCATCTGCCCGTCCTTTCATCTCCTTCCTCCCCCAGCAGCAGTCAAAGGACGCTCTGTTCAGCTGGATGTTCCAGATGGGGCTCGCTGGGCTCATATGCAGGGACGGCCCATATACTGTACGCGCAAGAGCCTGGCCAGAATCATCGACCCCCCAACACCACCACCCCCCACCCCCCATAACTGACCGACCGCTGACCGACATGAAATATGGAGCTTGATATTAGCATCGGATGTGATAGAATGGGCTCAGAAGGTCATAAACCTCTGCCTCAGTTGTCTTTAACGTGACAGAGATCCTCCTCATGCCCCATTTCTGTTGGGGCTAAATGACCTCACACTGACAGGTGACCTGAGGTACAGAGCCGCCTACTGAGTGGACATGTTAGACATGAAAGGTGATGATCCCCAAACATGATCCTCACTTCTCCACCCTTCCCCTCCGTGGGGTTCGGTGACCTGCAACTTGAGCACAGGTGAGGGCGGAAAAGCATGATGTAACCATGACGTTCATAGGTGAAGGGTCTTACTGGCTGGCCTATAGACCAACGTTAATGAAATTCACCTACAGTGTGTGTGTGTGTGTGTGTGTGTGTGTGTGTGTGTGTGTGTGTGTGTGTGTGTGTGTGTGTGTGTGTGCTTCTCTGGAGTAGGCTCACCATAGTACTCCCATAAAATCTTTGTTCCTAGACACTTTTTTTGCCATGGTATTTAATCCTCAGAACATGTATTACAGGGTAAGTAAGGCACATTCTTATGAGGGTAAACTAATCCTTAAGGAGCTTTTAATTGCTACGAATTTAATGTCACACAGAAGCAATGACTCAGAAGTCAAGTGTTGTTGTTTTTTTTCACCTTTAACATCTATCCTATCATCTGAGAATGTGGTATGGGCACTTTGAAACTCAGTTAAAAGGTCAAAGACGGAGACTGTGGAAGTTGAAACGTGTGACGCGCCTAAAAGGACGCGCCAGCAGACGTGTGCCACAAGATCCTCTCCTCCTGTCATATGCGCATCAAAATCCGTCTGGCCTCTGAGGACGCAACAGAGGTGTAGAGTGGCTTTGGAAATGAGACCTGTTACTTTTCAGTGCAAACAAGTGGACATTTCTAGATATTCCTCACATTTTCCCCCCAGTACTCATTTCTTCAAGACATTTCTTCACTTGTTAAAACATTTTACTCCATTACCAGGTATATTATGTCTCTTGCACCTGGTTTCAGAGCTACTTTGGGTATTATTTTACACCATTATTAATTGCATCTTGAATGAAACAATTGATCCAACGTTTTTCTATTTTCACTACTTCCCTTGGTAGGGGGATTTCACAGGTCAAATTGGGCCAAAACAACCGGTAAAAACACTACAGTGGTCACAATCATTTACCTTAATGATGCTGCTCCGGCGAGGTGCTGCTTTCACAGACTCCAGGAGTATGGTGTCGGTGTCCTGGCCGCCGCCGCCGCCGGGGAGGATGACACCGCTCCGCCGGCCGCGGGACGCTCTCGGCGGGATGCAGTCCGGCGCTCCGTCGCTGCACAGCCCGTCTCCATATCCATCACGCTCAGACATATCGATGAGAACGATCAAGGGTCGATTTGAAACACAGGTGGAGAAAAATTAATCAACTCGTCGTATCTGACCCGAATAAAGTTTGACTTGGCTGTGCATGGATGCCATTTAAAGGAGAAATGGATTCGCGCTTCAGCCGCTCAGCACTTCACCAGCGGTCTCTGGAGGAAACTAATCCACCCAATTTCCTAAATTATGAACAAATGCTCAGAGTCAGAGTACCAAGCCGTGTTGACTTCAGGCTATTTGTCTGAGCTGGTCTCCACAGTCCATTCCCGAGCCACTGAAACGCCTCACTATGGAAATCAGAGCATCACACGCAGGTACAGTAGAGAGAGACTTGGATAAAAGCTGGACTGGTGTGCTCCCCGGAGACGCGCAACAAGTCTTCACCGTCTACAGTCTTGTTTGTCTTCGAGGGGTTCAAGGCACAGTTTGTGCATAAAAAAAACAAAACGTTTAAAGCCTCAGTGCATGACAAGAAATGATACAAAAAACGAGGTGGTGTTAGTAAGAAAAGGGTCAGAAAACAATCCAACGTTGGCTACAAGGCTGACCGAAACCTACTCCATTCTCCCCAAAACACATCGATGTCAAAGTGCAGAGAGGAACGAAGTTGCGCTGCAGTTAGCGTCAGCTGGAGAGAAGGAGCGCTCATCTGGCACTGCGGGGCGCATAGCTCGGACTTAACATAGCTGCTATGATCGCATTGCTTGTACTCAGAGCAACAACAGACGACTTTTGACGAGAATAGGGAACACAATTGACAGTCGCGCCACCCCTCCCTTCATCCCTTCACACAGCTCCTCCTACAGGCTGCCCCAAATCATGAGTGACGCGCGGAGCGGCCAATGCGCTGGCGGCTCGGAGATTTGGAAGCAGTCAAAGCTCCTGATTGGTGGAGTGTCGAGACCCAGGGAGCGAGACAGGCTCATTATCACTTTTTAAGAACCACAAACCAGGCACTACGAGCTCCGGGCAGTGAGGGCAGATACACAACATGAACAGGTTTTATTTTTTTTTCTTTCTGTTTTTATCATTAGCCTAATTAGATGGTATGAGGCAAAATAGCCAAGCAAAGACCAGGCCTATATTTAAAAGCCATATCTGAAATTAAAGTAGTACTGCTGGTACTTGAGAAAACACACACAATATCCAGGTCATTAGATAAACAGCATTTCTCCTTAAAAAACTAATCAATAAAACACTCTACTGTCAAAAGACTGGAACAAGGCAAATAAGGGCAAAAATACATTCAGATGTGCAGATATTTTTTCAGTTATTATAAAACCACATCTTACAAGTAAACAAACAAAACACCATATATGCATTCCTGAATAAATTCAGCACAGGAAGCATTTCCTCTTCATTTCGTCACTTTAGGCAACTTTTATTTGCAATTCATTTGAAATGCACAGATTTTTAGAGTTACAGAAAGCATCAAACTTTTCAAGCACAGGTCTGAAACGTGGCTTTAAAGAAATACCACAAGGCCAAAAGACTGTGTTTGTATCCATAGGATCCATGTGAATACAGATGTCTGAGGTGCACACATGACCCCTGACCTGTTATTATTGTCCAGTCGGAGCTGGTTCAAAGTGCAGGCCAGCCAGTAAAGATTGGTAAGCAGTTTAGAGGTGTAATAAAAGTGTGATATATTATTCATTGCTGTGGCAAAATTGCCTTTTCTCTCTTGGGCTCCTTCCAAAGAGGTCAGAGATCAGGGTCAGGGAGACAGCAGCACCCCTGAAGCTAGCAGGGATTTAGTGTCTTGCTCAAGGACACATCAGCAGGATGGATTCTTACACACACATGTTGTTGTCTGAATAATGTACAGGCTTTCTAATACAGTGACTCCCAGTCAGGGACACTTGTACCCTAGGGAGTGCTTCTGCAGTTTCCAGCTCAACTGAATTGAAAAAATATAGAAATTATGATTTAGTAAAACATACATATACAGCAATAACCAGCTACAATGGTGGTTTATTTACAAAGGGCATGCCTCCCAGAGTCAAGTGTAACAACCTGAACACTCCTTGCTGCAATTGAGGGTCATGTTTAGATGGTAACCCTAGATTTGCGAAAGATCCCACGAGAGGGATCATTTTAACCCAAACCATGATCTGTTCCTAACCCTAGCCAAGTGTTTTTTGTGCCTAAACCTTACCAGACCTTAACCACAGCTTTGTCACATCATAAAGCATAATTATTTTGTACAATGACAAACAATGCACACAATGAAGGAACAATTCATACAAATCTCATGAGAGATTCACAAATCTAGGGTAACCATCTAGACATGACCGCAATTGAGAATTCGTAAAAACAAGTTAGCGCATGAGCAGAGAAATAAAAAAGCTAAAAAGAAGCTTAAGGTAATAAGTAAAGTGCAGAAATATTCACTTTTAGTCAACGGCAACACAATCAAACCCACTGAAAAAAAAGAAAAACAAGATCAAGCCTAAACGTTGTCCATGTATTAACAAAACTACATCTACAGCCATGCTAGAGGCTTTATGAGGCTGTACTTTAGTCCAGCAGTGATTTGAGCTAAATGCTAACGTTAACATGCTAACATGCTGATGTTTATCATCTTAGTTTAGCTTGTTAGCGTGCTAATATTTGCTAATTAGCACCAAACACAAAGCAGCTGAGGCTGGAAATGTCATTTGTTTTGCGAATATTTGGTCTTTGACAAATTAAAATTTTGACCTGATGATGGCGCTAGATGAAAAATTAAATAATAACCAAAGTTATTAAAATTCATCCTGAGGGGAACATGAATGTGTTTTCACCAAATTTCATAGTAAAAGTTGTCAAGACATTTCATTCAAAACCACAAATGTCAACCTCATGGTGGTGCTAGTAGAAACATCAGAGAACCACTAAAGTCGTTAGGATTAATCCTCTAGGGCATTATTTCTCAGGTCTGCGGACCCCTAGTGGTCCATGGTGTAATTGCAAGGGGTCCATTAAATAATAATTTTTTTTTTTCTAAGAAGATCCTATGGCCTTTACAGACATACTGTATTTTCTCTAATAGTGACCGGGGCCTTCATTTACCTCAACTGCAGAAGGTACCAGGCCTTTATTTGAAACAGGCTTGTATTTGAGGCAGGCCTTTATTTCTTATTCTTTCTGTTGGGTAAGTATTTTAGTACAATGCCTCATTTGATCCACAGTACCAACTCAACACTTCCTGTATCTATTTCAAATTAAAAGCCCTCTAGCATTTCAGTGGACAGAAACCTTTCATTTCTTAACAAGGCTTTTATTCTGAAACTTTTGCAGGAGCATGTGTGGAAAACTCATTGAACTGCAAGGTTCAGCATAAGGCATTTGAAATGTTGCTACAAACAAACAAGCACACAAACACAAAGAAGAAGAAGAAGGCATCGACAAGCTCCTGCCTCACTGATTCATATGTTTAGGTCTTGCCCTTCTCTTCATAACTATTGGTCCAATATCTTTGAAATGCTATCAGGGGTACTTTGACCCAGGTGCCATTAACAGCACTCTTTGGGGTAATGCTGGATACAGTGGTCCTGCCAAAAATTAAAGCAGGCTTTCTTGACCATATTGGCAAGGCTCAGATCAGAGATGTTCTTTATTTTAGTACATAAGAAAAGATTAAGTACACACTGCATGGGTGTACAGTTATATTTTTCAAAATATGGCAACCCCTCTTTGACCATATAGAGACATTGCAGTTCCAGAGTGTTCCTCAGTGAAGCTGGCTGTTGGTTGTTTTTTTATTATTATTTTTCCTTTTAATCTTGTTCTTTTGATTACTCAATACTAATCTGTAGCACTAACAGTGATTATTTTGCAATTTACCATGAAGTGTTTTGTGTTTGTTAGTATTGTAATTACTGTTTTTGCTATATACATGATGTTTATACACCATTGTTTTTTTGTATGTATGTTTAAAAAATCATGTTGAAACAATTTGTGAAACTACTGTTTACAATGTGGAAAAACACCAATAGAAAGATTTTTATTTAATCTGACTTTTGAAATAATAGACTTTTATACTACAAGGACAGGATGAAGGCGAGCACGTCTCTAAAAAAGCATAATGTCCTGAATCCAGATGAACTTTGAGCACCCTACTCATACAGAAGAATCACTTTGAAGGTAGTTGAGACTCGGCTTTAACTCACAGACTGCCCTGAATCCCCTGAATTATTTTCTGAAGGTGTTCCAGACTGAGCAGATATGAGTGTGTGTGTGTGTGTGTGTGTGTGTGTGTGTGTGTGTGTGTGTGTGTGTGTGTGTGTATGTGTATGTGTGTTGGACCTTGAGCCACACAGCTGTGGAATGTGGTCAGCTGGTGAAGCCTATTAGCGCATGAAGCTTACCAGTCGCACCTCAGTGTTAGTATTTGTGGAACCAGCGTTCATATGCAGAATGAAATCATTTGTTTGTCTTTTCTCATAATGATTGAAAAGCCAAGAATAGAACAGTTTTTACCACTTATGCATTACATAGAGAGTATAGAGTACTGTCTAAATCAAAGACAATTCAAAGACACGTATGTTAGGGTTAATACTCCTTTGGCATTGCCAAAAATCAGTGCCCACTGATCCTAGTGTATAGAATGGGTCAAATGCAGAGGATACATTTTATTTCAAAGTATGTGAGTGCTGAGAAATGACAATAAAGAAATCTTAATCTTAATTCAAGATGGAGATACATTCAGCCTCCCCAGTTCATTTCTTAAAGAATGTGAGATTTATTGCTTGTTTATCGTTGACATTTAAATGCCAGGTTGTTTGGCCTTGCTGCGAAATGACAAAAGGTTTCGAGACGAGGTGACAGTTAAATAAAAGAACTTGGACAAAAAATTTTGTATGGTGTTTTTTTCCCCAGCTGAAGGTCAGCAAAGGGTGAAAAAAGGAATGTGACTCCATTTCCAAGTGTCCCTCTGCTGAAACTCATGCCTTCATGCTACGCTGCCACCATGGTGTGAGAAAGTCAGAGCAAAGGCCTTTTGGAGGTCCAGTGGTGTGTGTGTGTGTGTGTGTGTGTGTGTGTGTATGTGTGTGTACATGTTTTTCTATCTTTATTGGGACCGTTTCTGGTATAAACACTGACCTTATTGGGACCAATAGTCCTCAGGGGGACCAAAGCCTGGTCTTAATGCAGCAAAACATCATTTCTGAGGTCCTGGTTAGGGTAAGGGGTAAGGTGTGAATTGAGGTTAGGTTAAGGTTAGGGTTAGGCATGAATTGGTTAGGGTTAGGGTTAGGGTTATGCTGTACAAAATGAATGGAGTCAATGCAATGTCCTAACAAGGATAGCTGCGCAAACAGCGTGTGTGTGTGTGTGTGTGTGTGTGTGTGTGTGTGTGTGTGTGTGTGTGTGTGTGTGTGTGTGTGTGCTAATGTGTAAAATGTTCAGTGTGGTCAGTAGACAGGTGCATGCTGTTCTCAGTTGGGCTCGTCTGCTAGTCTCCTCAGGACCTTGAGAAAACAAAGACCCTAATGCACAGGAACAGGTCATCCTATTCTACAAACTCTCTGCTTCATGTAAACATTGTCTAAAGATACATTTATACTCTCCCTGCACCTCATTTACTTTTGTACTTTTATTGGACCATATTAAATACATTTGGGGTAGCTACTTGCCCTTTGTTTACTCTACCATTACTCATGTAGACAGCTATAAAAACATTTAGTTGTAAAACAGACCGCAGTAATCCACTACCTGGGTGGCTAATCAACTCTTATCCCTTTGTTTCACATACATTTGCACCAGCTGAGTGAATGTTAAACCAAGCAATCATTACATTGTTATGGTTATAAATCAGCATGCTAGTGATTATCAACAATGTCGACACTTTTGTTTCTTAATCGCCAATCCTTGTGTCGGTTTCATCTGAAGTTTGTAGCAAACATCTCTCCAGATTGGGTTATTTTTCTCAGTGTTTACAGTTGTCTCTACACAGATCATCACACTCCCTCCACACACACGCCCACACAATATGGCTGTGTGTGTGTGTGTATATGCATGCATACTGTGCGTACTGCATGTGCCAGGTGTATGCAGGACTAGCTACTGTATGTGTCAACAAGATGGTCCATGGGGAATATTTGCATGTAAAGAAGAGGTGTTGTGCACCGATCTTATACATATCCCAAAGTGTTTTGTATATCTCCCTCCCTCCTGGGTCAAAGTGACAGCAGCATCTCACACCTGCACTCTAAAGCACTGCTTGTTCACTAAACTGGTCTTTCAACAACACACAGGATGAAACACAAATCCTTCATTGTTTTGTCCAGGGCTAATATTTCCCATTGATTTTAAAGTCGCAATGACACCAAAGGCTTACAGACATGTTGATATATCTAACATGTTGTATGCATTTTGCTCTGCTTTGAACAAAATATCAGAATCAGATAGAATAATGCAACAAGCTGCTTACAGTCAATGCAGAGGTTAAGTGTCACTCATCCAGAGGCATACTAATGGCTTCCATCAAATTACATATTAATATACATTATAACAGGATCCATTGCATACTATTATATATGACAAAAAATAAAAGGACCTCAAAGTCAATGCAGACTACCAGTGTAACACATAAATGCCACAGAGCATTTGTCATTTAGATGTAAATTGTATTTGAATTTAGTTTATTTTGAGTTAATTGAAATGTGTCTCAGTGGTGGATGAAGTATTCAGATTCTTTACTTAGTAAAAGTGGCAATAGCACACTCTAAAAATACTTAATTACAGAATCAGAATCAGGTTTATTGACAAGTAGGTTTGCACATACAAGAAATTTGCCTTGTTGTTGTGGTGCATAACAATAAAAATATACAAGGTAAGGGAAAATACAATTACCTATACAAAGTAAGTAAGTGCACAAGTAAATACCCCGCATTGGCAATGACACTCAAGATGAAGGAAGTATTATCAGCTAAATGTATTTAAAATATTAAGACTAAAAGTAGGGCTACTAGATACAGAAAAATAGCCCCCATACATGTTATACCGTTATATATTATTCAATCATTATTGATGATGCATTAGTGTGTAAAATAGCAATTTACTGTTGTAATGGAGCTAATTTTAATTACTTCACATCACATCATGTTTTGTATGAAAATTCTTGTAACAAGTAACTATAGCTGTCAAATAAATGTAGTGGTGTAAAAAGTTCAATATTTCCCGTTGAATTCTAGTCAAGAAGTATAAAGTAACTGGAAAATGGAAATACTCAAGCAAAGTACAAGTACCTAAATGTTCTATGTGACTACAGTATTTGTGTAAATGCACATTCCACCACTGATGTGTCAATATAAAAATTTGTTAACACCTGTAGGAGGACACAGCAACACAGCACAAACATACAGAGCAAAGTCAGTTTCACTCCTTTTGTTCAATCATGACTTCCTCCTTCCTCAACAATAATATTAGTCACCACTAGATGGCGCCATCAACAAACAAATCAACACAGCCAACCCAAGCAAACCCACTGAGTGGACCACCCCCAGTACATTTATGATGCATGATGTATGATGTATATATAAAGTATAGTCGTACATTAGAGACTTCTGATGAGAAACCATCAAAAACAAACCATCTTAAAAGCCCATTAAGTAGTGCTAAAGATTCATGCAATAATCATAACACTAAAAGATAAGTTGAGTGTGAAAGTTCATTATTGACTTGTGCAACTGTAATTTGTTTTTACTCAAGGTCCACTTACTAGCTTTTTAAATACAAAAATGTAGTCAAGGGGTCTGCCATTAAGTTCAACCATGGGCCAGTTTTTGTGAGCTTTTTCATGGTTTTAATGCCTCTCCTGTGGAGGCAGTATTACATGTAACATGGTTATATTTATTGGGATTTACACAAGCCTTGTATTTACTTATCTACAGTAGTTTTACGAAAAAAATAAGTAAAAGTTTTGATGTAAATTATGAAAGTCAAACTTTCATCAGGGGTCACACATAATTGAAAATAATTAAAATATCAATATTTGTAAAATAATAATAATAATTAATAATTAAATATAAATATAACATAAATATATAATAAATTATATGCAATATGTGAACACAATAAAATGAAATGAAAAAGAGAGAAACACATTTCATAGTTAGAGTTCATCATAAGTGTTTAATGTATTGCTGTATAAACTGTTCAGTTCCTTCCCATACTTTGGTCTGTGTACAGTGAAGGAGGAGGGCCCCGGGTTTCCTTCCCAGTGCGTCTTAGCTGGGTGGAGCTCCTGAATGATAGTGGTTTCCTGTTGGAGGCTCAGTCAAGTTAAACCATTTCAAGTTATTTTTGAAGCATTCTTTCATCTCAAGCAAGCGCTGTGTGCCAGCATGTGTCTGTCTGTGCTGGATGTATTTCAGGCTGCATGCTGACTGTCTGTCTGGTGCAGAAACTGATATTCAGTTATTCAGGTAATTATAGAAGTCAGAATGCAGTATAAAAGAGCTACATGTGTTTGTAGTGAACAGCTGGCTACAGTAGGTGGACAGAGTATATGCAACAAAGAGATATAAATATTTTAGGGATTTCCACAGCTTTCTTCCTTTGCACTAATAATTCCCCTCATCCAGCCAGCTGCATCCTTCCTTCCTCTCCTTCCTTTCATTCGTTCAGACAAAAGACTGGTTAAGGTGGCTGATAACAGCCTGCACACCATCAGACAGGAAAACATGCACTACACTCTCAATGTATGATGTGTGACTTCAATCAATCACAACTGAATAATGCCATGGGGGGGTAGGTTTATTTATTATTAAGCCTTCCGATCTCATTTTATCATTATGCATATCCACATTAATTAATGTCCTGGACATAAACATAACATCATGTGGTGTACAGGTCTGTGTCATGTTCTGTGAAACAGTGAAAGTAACGGTTCAAGACCAGTTATATTCCTGAAGGCCTCAACAATGAGATCAGATGAGCAGTTAGTGGAGAGCTGAAATGAATCCAAGTGTGTGTGTGTGTGTGTGTGTGTGTGTGTGTGTGTGTGTGACAGGCAGCACCTGGCAGTGGTTTTTGCATGAGGATATGCAGCTGGTGTTACTGGCTTAGAGCTTCAGCTGCCACTCTGACTTTGGTTCCAATACCACTTTTTTTAATTTGTGTGTGTGTGTGTGTGTATGAGTGCTTGTATTGCTATCTTTGTGAGGACCGCTAGCCTGTCATCACTACTTCAAAGGGCAGTTTGAAGATTAAGACTTCAAAGATTAGAGTTAGTGTAAAGGTTAGACATTTAGTTGTGATGGTTAAAGGTAGGGTTAGGTGCTAGGAAATGTATTATGTCAAGGAGAGTCCTCACAAGTGTAGAAAGACAAAACGTGTGTGTGGATAGTTGTGTGGTGTGTCGATGTCTTATGTTGTCAATCTTGCCTGTTTGTGTTTTTTTTCTTCTATATACTCTCATGTCACTTGTTGCTGTATTCACTTTAATGTAAAGCTCAGTAAAATCACCTTGCAGAAGCTTTATTAAAATCTAGAATACATTCTGGGAAACAGGATTTCAGTTCAAAATGGAGTTAGAATTTAACTAAATATATAATGGTTAATGAAAATCATTTAATCTGATATAAGTGAATGTACAGAATCTACAACACAAGAGCTAAACTTCATAAATTATTGTCTTAAATGTGAAACTACAGATTGATGTATTCTTGCTTTCCGGTTATGTTGTTGGCTCGGTTTGAAATAAAACTGGAGGGTGCAGATGTTACCATGATTCTCTGAGTGAGCGATCTCTCCACCCACAATATTCCATATGAACGGGGGGCTGAACCCATGGGGGCAGATGACGTGGAAACACTTTAAGACACATCACCAAGCACTAACTGCTAAACCATGACTGTAAAAGAACCGAGCATGCGTGATCTCCCTGGTTAACCTTAATTAAAAAACACATGTAACCTTCTGTACTTTATTGTGTCCAGATTATCTCTCCACCCTACTCTCCACTGCCAATAAGTGCAGATACAAAGCAGTACTTGTAAGCATTTTAGCCTTTTTAATATGAGTAATAAGGTATAGAAACTGAGAAACCAGTTACCTTTAATTAATGACTTACTAACATTTATAACTGCAGACTTATTAGAAGGTAAGACACAGATACAGACATTAGTTTTCAACTTTGACATCTTTTTAACTGTTCAGTCAAAAAAAATCAATTTTCAAACTTGATACACAGCCTATTATATATCTGTCTGTCCTGTTATGTGGAGTTTTTTATAAGCTGAATCAAAGGTCTAGAGGGTGTCATACGTGGTTCACATTGTAAAACCCTTTGAATACTGTGAACCTCACCTAAAACTTATTAGGTTTATGATTTTTACCTCAACTAACATGTCAGTAATTCTGCACTTAATTGTACTTCAGAATAAACAGGATTCAGTAACAAGCTCCTGCGTTGATGAAAACAAAACCTGGGGGGAAACCAGAGAGAAATTCAGGTGGGAAAGACTTTAGCTGTCAAGCCCATCAAAGAGGAGCAACACTTTTATGAGCGAGAACAATTTTACGTGCATCTTTTGATCACTAATGAAGGACTACAGATGGAGTGTGTACTCGGCAGCCTGCTGTGTTCAACTCTTAATGGTCTCAGGTAGAAGTCAGTGAGTGACAGAGGTCAGAGGTCAATAGTATGAAGGTGTGTGTGCAGGGTCACACTGCCCGACCTCACTGTTTGATCCCACATGTTCTGTTACCCCTCAGCACTGCTCCAGGTGTTGTTGTGGATTCATTAGATAACATGAGAACATTAAGAGCTAGCGGTTAAGAGTTTGAGTTACAAAGACCACAAATCAAGAAAGTAAATCCTTACAGTCTGGCATATCCACGCTGATGAATGGTCACTGATTGAATTACTTGCTGGTAATTATGTCAATGGAGGACAGGGGGGCAGATGGCTGATAGCAAAACAGGGGCAGGGGAGGGGGGGACATGGAGAAGAGTAAAGACCTATCCAGACATTGAAGTTCATCATTTTGTCCTCAGTGAGTGTTCAGACAACATTTTTACCCAATCTTGAAGCCCTGTCTTGTAGAAGGGCAATGTGGTAAAATCTCAGTTTAAAGCTTTCATTATTTCAGTTGATATTAGCACATGGTGCATATTTATTAATAACATTTTAGTTTAATGAAGTTACCACAAATTGACACACAACCCTGAAGCAGGATAGTATTACAGAATAGGTTGGGGTCTGGGCAATATATAACAAAGCTGCTATGTGCAGTGTGCAGTGTACACTGTGCCTGATGGATATTTAAAAAACAACAATGCACAGAGAGCAGGATGAACCTGCTGCCAGATTTTAAATTCTGCTTGTAAAGTTGTTGTTGTTGTTTTGGCTTAAGTTTAATTACTGTTGTAAATGTGTGTGTCAGTGGGCAGATAACAGTGAAGAGTGTGAAACCTATGAACAGAATAGTCATTCTTATACATTCTCTCATTGGGCTAACTTCTACTCGATGAAATAATAGTGAAATTAAAATATTCCCCATTTTTCTGGGGACCCCATGGAAGTCCCTCAAGAACTCCTGGGGGTCCCTGGACCCCACTTTGAGAACCACTGTGTTAGAACATATAATCACATCAGGAGTTCAAGAACAGTACTGTCTCTTTTAGCATTTCTTTTCCTAAACTTCAAAAGTATCCGTTGCTCACATACGTGATTTCAAAACAAAAATGTAAATCAATAGAGAATGATTAGAGTGAGAGGTGTGAAGTACAGCAGTTAAGATTAGTGTATTAATCAATTTGTCAGCAGGTGTAACCTTTGTAATTGATTAATCATTGAAGTCATTCATCAAGTGAAAATACCCAACATGGGCTGGTCCAGTCTCCCAGTCTGAGGATTTACTGCTTTTATCTGCTTCATGTAACTTTACTATCTTTAGGTCTTTGGATTGCAGCTCAGAAGATAACAGTGATTGGTATTTGTCGTTACATCTCTAAAAAAGATTGAATAATTCATAAAGTGAACAGTACAGTTGCAGCACTGATGTAAAGCAATGTATTACTGTAAACTGTATTATCTTGACAGCCAATAATACTGGGATACAACAGAGAGGAATATAGAATATGGATAAGAAATGCAGAAAAGTGGCTGATTTATCACAAATATCAAATACCACATCTTGTGAGTTGTACAACTAACAAATGTAGAATAGAGCTGAAATTGGGCTGAAGATGCAGTTATTTTTATTAATGATTAACCAGATAATTATTTTCACAATTGATTGTTTAATAGCTTGGTCTATAAAATGTCAAAAAGTTGTGAAAATTCAAAAATCATAATCTCCTAAAACCCGAGCTGACATATTTTAATTAGTTTTGTCTGACCAACAGTCCAAAATAAAAAATACTCAATTCTCTTAGAAGACTAAGAAAAGCAGCAAATTCACATTTGTGAAGCTGGATCCCTTAAAATCCTAAAAAATCTTTTTCGTTTTAAAAAAAAAATGACATCAACATTAGTCTAATCAATCAGGCCAGTGGTTCTCAAAGTGGGGTCCGGGGTCTTTGAGGGGGTTCCAAGGGGCCCCCAGCAAAAAGGGGAATTGTTTTCACTATAATTCCATCCATAAGTAACACAATGACTATGTTGGTCCTGGGTTTCATACACTTTCTGTAATAAAACATCTAACAGTAAAAATCTTATCAGATGGGGGTCTGAGGTCTACTTTGTGTCGGTTTAGGTCCTTGACGTGAAAAAGTTTGAGAACTGCTGGATTAGGTCATCAACTGTTGCTGTTTAATTTTCTGTCTGATTAGATCAACTCAATTGCCCCCATTAACCCAGACAGACTTCACAGTCACAGACAGTGTTGATGACATCAATACTGAGGCTGTAAAAATAAACTAAAACATCAAAACTTTTTTAAACTATACAACATTTTGATCATCACATTAAATATGGAGTGAATATTCGGCTGTAAAATGAGTGGTCATCAGATTGTATTTCAGTATCTTATTGAGAAATGTGGACAGGAAGCTGAATTATATGCTGTCTAGCTTCACTGTGGGGGAAACTTTTTCTCCAGAGAGCGCTCCTCCTCTCCACGCTGCAGACCTGCAGCCTCTTCAGCGGGATACTTTTTCAAGAAGCAGCCGCCTCATGAACTAATCCTCCGCCGCACTTTTTCCTCACAAACTGTTCAGCTCTCGTTGTTCCAGCTTTGGGCTGATTATCCCGGAACACTCAGGAGGATTAACAGCGTGGACAGAGGAGGGATGGAGCCGTCCCGTTAAAGTTGAAAGCGCGACAAGCTTGAGTCTGTCTGTCTGTCTGTCTGTCTGCAGGCAGAGCGGCTCCTCCGGTGCTCTCACCGCGCTGAGCGAGCGGCCGTCCCCGCCTCTGAGGCCATGGGCTGCGGCTTGCGGAAACTGGAAGACCCGGAGGACAGCAGCCCCGGGAAGATCTACTCCACCTTGAAGAGACCACAAGTGGAGACCAAAACAGATACTGTGTACGAGTATGTGCTGCTCGACTTCAGTTTGGAAGGTAGGCTGTGATCTGTGCTACCACATGCTCTAACAAGACAACTGTTAACTCCCCATACTAATCTGTCATATTTACCAAACCAATCCCAGAATTTACCTGCAGAATAGGTTAAAAAAAAGAAAAGTACAGTTTAATCAGTGCTGAAACAACAGTCGATTAATCTATTAGTGGATCAATTAAGAAATTAATTGGAATCGTTTAATTTTCAAGGAGAAATGCCATTTTCTGGTTCCAGGTTCTCAAATGGGATGTTTTGACTTAACATCTTTGGGTTTTAGACTGTTGGATAACATAAGTCATTTCATTATTATGGGCATTTTCACTATTTTCCTACATTTGACAAAACGATTAATTGATTGATTTGTCAGTTGCACTCCTAAATCAAACACTTAGAAGATGTCACCTTGGGCTCTGGGAACTTGTTATGGACATTTTTCCTCTATTTTCTGACATTTTATAGATCAAGCGATTTAATAATGAACATATTTATTAGTTGCAGAACTAGTTTGAGAAATAGGAAGATTCTCACATTTAAGAAGTTTGAACCAGAAATTTTGGGTGTTTTTTTTCTTTAAAAATGACTCAGAAGATGAATTTTCTGTCAATCAACTGATCGTTGTGGCTCTAGTCACAAATATAATCTTTATGGAGCAAAATGCAGATGCAAAAGATGTAAGCCACTCAGTTGGCTCCTCTCAACACATATTATATTTGTTGCTTTCCAGTGTAAAGAATCCTCTTGTGTCCTTCTCTTGACTTCTTCCTGTTTGTTTTATCTAAAAAGCAGTCTTAAAATTCTTTGTATTTGGCTTTAAAACAGTCCTAAATAGCAAACACGCTGTTTATGGTAGTTTTTATTTCAACCTTGTATCCCTTTATTATTCCCACAGGGGCTGTATCTTCCTGTGATGTTTGTAAAGTGCAATAAAACTGACTGTATAGCCAGAGAGGGTGCAGTTACAGTAGTATCCACATCACTCTGTTAATGGTAATGTGTATTTAAATTAAGTTAAATTGCTCTTTCAGATTGTTACTACATGTGTGTGACATTACAGCATCTACCTCCGGACTTTTCCTAGCAACAGGGCCATTCTTTCAGCCTATCTAGAAATAGGTCACGGAAGGTTTTTTTCCTGCCTCCGCTAGTAGCCCTTCTACCCTTGGCACACACATGGACACACACACCCCTTCCCATGCGGGAGGCATGCAGCAAAATGCGGTACCCTTCCAGAGAGAAATCCACCTGCTGTGATATAGAATCTAATTTGAACATGTGTGATAATCTCAGATGGCCGAGGGTTGCCATTTTTCAAGGATAATCCCTTCATCTGGTCCTCCGACTGGCTGTTTTGACTGTGACCTATTTGGAAGGAAATGGTGATTAAGTTCTGAATGGGAGCCCAGCATGTAAACAGCAGGCCTGCACAATAATGAATCATAGGGGAAAGTGCCGCTTTCCAAATTAGGAGGGTCAGGGAAGTAAAGTAGAGATCCTGCCTTCTAATGACTTTAGGACCGTCCAGCTTGCAGCATGAACCCAGTCCTGTACCCCTAACCCATCATGTAGACTCACTGTAGACAATGAGGTTAGTTTGCCTGTGATGGAGATACAGGATGTCTCTTTTATAGATTTTATTGCCCTCAGAAACGAGGTTACTTGGAGGTAACACATAGGCATGTGTCTTTACGAGGACTTTGCAATACAGCTATCTTGGCAAAAATTCACCAAAAATATCTTGTGAAAATGTCAGCCTTTTTCTGAATAGAGGTGCCTCTCTGTTGTCTCTTTTCGTTGTCTCTGCCAACAAAATGTTCTCCACCTCCTGCCATGATAAATGTGCAGGTATTTCCCAGCATGCTGCTCTGTCCAGTCCACTCTAGGGATATACTGATCTGACTGTTTCTGTCCCCGATACTAATATGATTTTTATATAACATGAGGCCAGAGATTGCTGCACCACTAAAAACTGAGTTGACTGCCCACTGTGAAAGAATGGATGTAATTGATGCAAACTCTGAATTTTATGATGAAATTGACAAAGTGACAAACTATATAATGTCTAGCCCAATCTACTTAATAATATCAGTTATCAAACCTGTCCTGGGAACCCTGTTAGAGGGCACACCAGCGAACAACAGTGAGTTTGACACATGGGATGTGACAGATTGGGCCTGAATTTAGTGTCAACACAGAAAGCTTTCTCTTTGAATGACAGCAGTTTTCTCTGCCTCCTACCAGCAACAAGTTCATGACCCATGACAGTAATGCTTCTCTGCAGCGTGCGGTTTTATACTGGAAAGTTGGTCTGAAGTGCTCTGAATCTTTTTGCGCCTGTCATCAGCAGGGAGTCATGGGTTCTGCTCTCAGACAGGCTTATAAATATAGTACTTCAAACAGTGTGTCTGTGAGTCATAGTCCCTGCTCAGACCCAGTGTCTAGATTGTGTCTGGATCCACCTTACACAAACTGCGGTTTACACCAGTAATCGGTATAAATCTCAAATGATTCTACTTGTGTTGCTTTCATGCTCATGCTAGATTTTTTTCTGTGGGAAACTGTGTGAGTGCTGCTGAACAGCCGAGGAAGAAGATTGCAGTCGCTGTTGGATAACTCACCTCGGTTATACACTATACACGAATTATTTGGCAGATTGACTGTGTCCAGCTATGTTTGGGAGATTTGTCCTGTGCCAGACATGCACTACCAATTTGACACTTTTCACCTGCAAATGACAAAACAGTGTTCACCGGCCTAAATTTGATCAGTTGCATCCTTGATCAACTCCAGATGTGACTGGAGCCATAAGACGCTGATACATTCTCAGTATACATCTGTACACGTGTGATTGGATCACTCAAAACACATTTTAACAAGGGGAGGAAAGAGAAATCCAATGCAGTAAATTCATTTTTACTATGTGAGTTAGATGGTAAAAATGCTGGTTTAATATGCAGGCTTTCTGTCTTCTGGGATTTGTGTGATCGTCACCAACTTTGAATGTGCGTGTGTGCAACTCTCTTAAGTGTGAATAATGGCTGGCACAGCTGAAGACACAACCACAGTGATTCCAATCTCCAGTAGTCATGTGCAGTTTGGTGATGGCTGCCATTCTCAGAGGCATTTCTGCCTTTATTTTACAAGACCATAAATTGATTACTTCAGTAAGGCCTGTGTTAATCAATCACCTCATTTTATAATTTGGTCAGAAAGTAGTTGGAGTCTATGTATGGGTTCAGTCAATCTAAATGAAAGATAAACGCTCAAAAAAAGCCAATATGTGCCACTAAAAGTGTTTCCTTGGCTGTTAATCAGATTTAAGCCAGACTCCATTCTCATTTCGAAAGAGACTCTGCAGGGTTTCTTTCCAGTTTGAAACCACCTCCATGATGAAGAGGATATCTGATGTGCTCCCACGTTCACTCAAGGTGTGCTCACCTCCCAGATGGAGCCTAGCCAAGGAAATAAAAGCCCCGAGTGATTGTATACAAGGGTGATCCAAACAAGAAAAGTGCTGAAGTGTCCTGAAGTTGATTTAATAGTAAAGAAATCTGAGCAAAACACTTAAAAAAAGCAAGTACTGGTAGTTTTCCTTGCAGGATTTGTTAAAACGATTGCCTCAAGTGAAAAGTGTGATGAAATTTTTAGGCATGACTGGGCCAGTATGTTTTGATTACCACAGCATCTATTTAATGTTTATCAAAGACATTTATTGTGATGCCTTCCTGATAGGCGGACCCAGTTTTGTTAAAGGAAGAGGATGAGTGAGGAGTCAGTACTTGTCAGATTTGGGGCTTGTATGATTTTGAGTGTTAATAACCACATGCGTCAGTACATGACATATATTGCATTCCTGACGAGCACCTGGCCAGCAGATGCCTTACAGTTCAGACACATCTGTATATCTTGTTCCATACTTTGTTGAACTTGTAGTGGTTTGGTTTAGGCAAGTTTCACCATCTGCACGCCTCTCTGTTCTACAAACTCAATCGATACTTTTCATGCTACATTTTAGGGCTGCAACTAACAATTATTTTCATTATCGATTTAATATGACCTTTTTTTTCTTGATTAATCACTTTGTCTATAAAATGTCAGAAAATAGAGAATAATGTTTGTTGTAATTTCTCAGAGCCCAAGTTGACGTCTTCAGATGTCTTGTTTAGTCCAATCAACAGTCCCAAATCCAAAGATATTCAGTTTACTGTAAAACACAAAAAAGCTTCTCTTCATTTTTCCTCAAAAAGGGACCAAAACAATTATGCAATTATCAAAACAGTTCCTCATTAATTTTCTTGAATCAACTATTTGTTGCAGCTCTACTACATTTATGCCATTGTTGGTAGATTATTCTGACTTAAGAGTGTTCACATATCATTACAAGACAGTTACCCTCATTGTTAGCCTGGTAGTCAAACCAGATAAATGAGAATGAATCCTAAATTAGCTATATTTAACTGTGATGGTGGCATGGCTCTAGGGATTGCAATGTCTGTCTGTCGGTTGATCCGTTCACCACTTTGGTCCAGACTGAAATATCTTGACAACAACTTGATCAATTGTCTTCATTCATTCATGGTCCCAAGAGGATGAGTCCTACTGACTTTTAGTGACAGCCTGACTTTTACTCTAGCACCACCATCAAGTTGACATTTTACGTTCAGAGTGAATTGTCTCGACAAATATCGGATGATTTGCCATGAAATTTTGCATGCACATTCTTGTCCTCCTCTGTATGATTTGAAATAACTTTGGTGATCCTCCGTTCTTTTTGTTTAGCCCAGGGCTTCTCAAAGTCCGGACCTCAGTCCGCCTCCGTACCAAACAGCAAGTCATTCCAGACCCAGCCCATACCTCGTGTTATGAATACAATACGTTATGAAGTGTAACATTTTTTATTTTGAAATAAATTTTCTATTGATAAAAAAATTCTTAGTGACGTTGAATATACAGTGTAGCTGGAGGTCACCCACAGCGATCCTGTCCCCAGATAAATGTGGTTTTAATGTGGCTTATTTCCCTGTAGTTGACATCATTGTCATGGCAACGTTAACTGCTGGAGAGTGTTGTGTGTTGTTGCTGCTGAGTTCACACATTAACGTTACACCAGAGAATATTCTCAGCTCCTAAATCACTGATACAGAATGTGTCTCGTTTTCTCTAGTACACAATTTCTACAACTAGTGTAAATGTAGTTGCAAGCAAAGTTGGACTGGCCATCGAGAGCACCGAAAGAAATCCCAGTGGGTCACTCTGTGGGCCGCTTGAGCAGCCCATTATACAAACACGAGAGCATGTGTGGTGGGACATTTGTGGGATTCTCATTAAGGATGTATGTTACATTAGTGATATATTAGAACTCTCAGGTTGATAAATGAAAATTGTGGGTGAAATTTTATCTAACTTTGGACAGCAGACCAGTTAGGATATTTGGTTGATTTAGCTGGTTTGGCTTCTCCCTTTCAATGCCTACTGATTTGGATCAGGTGGGTTAATATAGATAATGTCATCATTGCATGATACTGCAGATAAAGGCAATTATTTTTGTTTTTTACAGATTGTCATTGGAAAATACCCAAATGTATTGAAAGGAGCAGATTTTGGCACAGAGTTTATATCACTGAAAACACACTAATCACCATAGTTAAGAGAAAAAGAAAATAATGAGCCCTAACGCTGTTCTGGGAGATCATCACCGCCCAACCCCACTCCACCCTGATCTGGCCTTGCATCTCCTTGAAATGTAGCGTTTCTAGGACACACAGAGTGACTGTCACATACTTTACTCTCACTTTCATCTGCCTCCCTTCTTCCTCTCACTCACTCAATCACTTGAATGTAGAAACACACACCCCAGCCCCCCTGCATCTCCCAGCGCTGTGCCCAGTAGCAGCAGCAGCAGCAATGCTCCCAGTCAGCTTGGCCTCGTTTCACTCTGAATGTGAGGAAACTGGACTTGGAGCCTGGAGCCAAGGACAGCAAGCACATCAAAGTACCTATTGGCTAATACTTCCCCCGAACTGCTAGCTGTGTATGTGTGTGTGTGTGTGTGTGTGTGTGTTTCTGTCAGAGTGAGAAAGCATGCAGACTCTAAAGGGTTTTTATAGGCATTTATCTTTTCAATGCAAACTGCTCATTGTGTTCCTTACTTTTAAAGCTCACTCCAGTAAACAGCCACTGTATCTGTTGAGTTGACTACTTCATCACACAATTCCAGGAATTTGTTTGTGTTGTCAGATAACTTCGAGATCATAAAATAGTGATTTGATCTCAACACACCATTTTCTTTGACTTACTCATGTACTTGTCTGACAACATAAACAGAACAAGACTCTACGACTCTCCAGCCGTGTTAGAGGCTTTGTCAGACTGAACTTTGACACAGTGGTGCTTTGAACCAAATGCAGACGTCAACATGCTAACATATTCACATAGACAAAGCTGATATGGTGGTGTTTAGCAGGTATAATGTTCACCATCTTAGTTTAGGGTGATGCTAACATTTGCTAATTGGCACTAAACCCAAAGTACAGCTGAGGCTGTTGGGAATGTCTGTAGTTTTTTAGGTATTTGGTCATAAACCAAAGTATTGGGAAAGTTGAAATTTTGACCTGATGACGAACATCATCATCAGATCAAAACTGAAAAAGGAAAAATTGGGAGGGTCTAACCAATAGTTGTCAAAACATTTATCTTTAACCCACAAATGTCAACCTCACTGTGGCATTAGAGTCTTCAGGATTTATCCTCTAGGAACCATGAATGTCAGTATAAATTTGATGGCAATCCATCGTATAGTCTGGTGCTGCAGGCTTGGCTAAGAATGCAGATCAACCAAAATAGGATTAAGCAGAAGAGATTTAGCTGTTTTCCAACTGCTCAGCATTTTATTGTGTACAAGTGAAATTTCCCTGAAGAAAATATAGCATTTGACGAAGACTTTCTGTATGAACCTAGTCTAACGCGAGAAGTCATCCTGACAGAAAAATTGCCTTGACCTGTATTTCAGTGTCGTTCAAAAGACTGGAAGTGGCCTATAATGGGAATCATGGATGAAATGATGATATGCAGGGTGCACAGTGATGGCAGGTCATGACTAGATGAATAGATGGGCGGATACAAAGGGATTTGCGGGTGGAGAGAAGGCTTAACCTGAAGTGACGTGTATTCAACACTGGTTGGATGAACTGAGGGAGGGATGAATGAAACATCAGTTGAAGAAATTGTGGGATGAATTGCAACCATCTCCCAATCCACTAAGACATAGTGATTGATTTGTTCCAAGATTGTTTGACCTAACAAGGCCTTTGTTCCAATTGTAAAAGGATATCTATCCGACTGCCTGTACTCTTTTTTTATTTCCAGGGATGAGTGCAATTTTCTGTAATCTCTATTTAATCTCGGAATCTAATGGCCCATGCTGGATTATTTCAGATTAAAGTCAGTATTTTGATTATTAAATTTGGAGGGGGGAGAGAGGAAAGAAGGGCAGTGCAGACCTGGTGACTCACACTCAGTAATCAGTTTCCTTGGAGCTGATCTCAGTCTCCATCTGACTTTAGAGGAGTCTTGATTGGCATAACGTGTCTAATGTAATATAATGATTTGAGATGGCCACATTAGTGGGTTTAATGCCTTCACTAATCATATTAGGATTAGTTTTTCTTCTTGTTCTGACTTGTTTTGACTTTGTCTTTCTTTTCAGGCATTTTTGTGGCTTTATTTTGTATCACCTCAAGCTTCATTCCATCTTTTTTTTTTAAAGCAATACTAGAGGCATTATTCTATGGATGGGATTGTTGGTCGGTCCACCACTTTGGTTCAGACTGAAATATCTCAATGTTTGAATGGATTTCCATACAAATTTGTACAGACTTTGGGATGAATCCTAATGACTTTGGGGATCCTCTGACTTTTAGGGAAATTTGTCAACAACTGATGCATTTCCATGATATGGAATGATGATGAACATGGTGAACATTATGCTGCATTCACACTAGAGCTAGACCCATAAATTGGCCTGGCCAATACTGTACATTGGCCAATATTATTTTATTGCACACACTGTATATTGGTATTGGCGTACATGTTGGCCGATAAGTAACAAGAAATTTCAGCCAAACTAGGTTGAGTACTTTAGAAACAGTGTCACCATTATATAGCAGAATGGGAAGAACAGGAGCACTTCCTGTTATTCCTACTTGGGAGTGTTCACACATGGTTACCCCTACTGCTAGCCTCGTAGTCACATCATTCAAATATTTTAAATTAGCTGTTAGCTGGCGTTGTGTATTTGGGGCGGTACGTTAGAAAAGTGAATGGTTGTAGAGTCTTTGTTTTTCCTTTTACTGTCACTCTTGTTTCCTTTTACTCCTTGTTACTGGGCAGCTTTCTCCTTTTTCACACCTTCTCAAGCTCTCCCATTCACATATGGGCTCATAAAATCCATCTTGTAACCCCTGTTTGGCTCTAAACCCACCTCCTCCCTCCCTCACCTCCCAGTTTCTCAGCTCCGTCACCCCTCTCTGTGCCCTCAGTTGTTGCTCAACCCCTCTTGATCTCCAAAACCCCCTCACCCTGCCAGTTCCCACCTCTTGATACTCCTCTACTTCTTCCCCCCCCCCCTTTTTTTTATCCCCTTTGCTAGTCTTCCCTTCTTCCTCTCCTCCTCCTCCTCTTTTTTTTTTCTCTCACACAGCACTGAACAGAGGCCTCAGTGTGCTGGTTGACAGGGCGAGTGGCAGCAGGATGGGAGGGGGTGTGAGGACTGAAAGCAGGGAAAGAGAAGAGCAAAAAGGCTGCAACAAAAGCCTCGGTTAGAGGTGTGTGTGTGTTTGTGTGTGTGTGTGTGTGTGTGTGTGTGTGTGTATGACATCATGGTTCTCCTGGGAGCCATTAGCTGCAGCATGGTTGCCTGTTTTTGTGGTGTGACCCTCCAGACACTGCTAGTGATCCACATTTAACCTGACTGACCCTGTTTTGTGCTCTAATGGAAGGGAGTCATCTTTAAAGTTGCACATGTAGAGAGAGAGAGCTGTTTCTGTTTTTGCCATGGTGAGCATCAACTTTACTGTTTGTTTTATTTTGTTGTTGTTGTTGTTTTTTCATCCACCAGCTGCATCATGTAAGCCGGTGTTAAATTTAAATTCACCTCAAGTGTTTGGAGTTGGGTTCAGACCCGCAGGAATGCCAATAAACTGTAGTTGTGTTTGCCCGGCCCCTGCTTTAGTGGTTTCTGGTGGTCTTTAGTCTGATAATGGAGCCAGCCAGACAGCCCATTCAGAGGCTGCAGTGATCTCAGCTGTGTACTGCTCTCCCTGATGGCTGGGGTGTTTGTCCGTGAGAATATGGGGGGTTGTAGAAGGAATGCTCTTTCTCACACACACATTCACACACTTTCTCTCTTTCCCTGTCTCGCTCCCAATTTTCTTTCTGTTAATCTCACTGCATCCAAAGTGCACAATTTAGTGTGTTTTAAAACTTGAAATGCGTCAAATGTACTATGTGTGTGTGTTTGTGTGTGTGTGTGTGTGTATGCGTGTGTGTATGTGTGTGTGTGTGTGTGTGTGTATGCGTGTGTGTATGCGTGTGTGTGTGTGTGTGTGTGTGCAGCCAGGCCCCTCTGTGAACAGCCACTCTTTGTGGACACAGGAAGTATGGTGATGGTCACAGGGATTTCCAGCCAGGGTTATTAGAAAAACACTCAAGACTCAAGAAGCACACAAGCCACTCCTTAACTGGTGTAAAAGTTACTGCGAGGAAGTGGATCATATGCAAACAGAAACAAGATCACTACACTCGAGAGTGTATATTTCCTTTAAGCCTGCAAAGTCCTCTAAAGGTGTTTGATTTAATTGTTTTAAGCAAAAACACCATAATTTTACTTACATGTGTAGATTTTCTACTCTTCTGTAACACGTGACAATTTAAAGACATTAACTTAGGATGGGCATTTTTCACTATTTTTGCCATTTTATAGATCAAACAATCAATTGATTGAGAAAACAATCAGTATGTCTAACTATGACAGAAGGATTCTCTGTCTGTCTGTGTGTCTGTATGTATGTATGTATGTATGTATGTATGTATGTATGTATGTATGTATGTATGTCCTTCACGTATCTCGATAACAGTTCATCCGATCAACTTCACACTTGGCAGGTGTATTGCTGAGGACCCAACCTCAGTTTAGTATCACTGGTAAAGGTTCTGTCTGAATTAAAACCATTTAATTTATTAATTTCCTATTGTTTTAATTGATACTTTTGTCAATTGATACATATATATGTGGTTCTCAAGAAATAATAGGCAATCGGCCCGTTCCGAACAGGCACACTTTGAATAGGCACTGCACTAGTTAATTATAATGGCACTAATCATTAGTTGCAGCCCTAGTGATTGACGATTTTTTGAGAATACCTACATCCCGTCAAAGAATATTACAACTTTGTCTAAAAGCTGTAATGAATTGTGCAAAATTTCAAGTGAGTCAGATTCACGGCAACTAAATTATGGCCATTTAAATTTAGCACTTGGAGTTAACATTAGCATATGTCATCTAAATGTGGTTGCAATTGCACTATATGGTGGAGAATGGATTAAATATGTAAATGTAGAGTGTTGACTAAACTGTTTACTACATGGCAGAAAATCTAGATGTCTTTGACAGATTTATGTTAAACTTCAGAAATCCAGATAAAAAGTTGCATGGTGGCACTACTCATGCCTAAGCCCACTGCCAAAAAGATGTCATGCTAACTAACTAACAGCTGTAC